>VYZP01086453.1:0-24605 GCA_013400635.1 Hypocryptadius cinnamomeus | reverse complement strand
GCTTCCGAGAGTGCACAGTGATGCCTCTGTGACCCTGAGTCCTGGAAACCTGGCAAATGCAGCCTTGCAGAGGAGTTTGATGTGCAGGCTGAATTCTTCCTGAAATTAGTAATTGTATCTTAGATTTCTGGCAGAGGACAGGCAAGCAAGTTTGGGGGGGCATGGAAAATCCTAGATGTGTTCTTCCCATGAGATACAGAGCAAATATACATTTGTCTGTCTACAGATGGTGCATGTAACCAACCAGTGGGTTCAGTCCTAAATCTCCAGTGCTTTCTGCCCCACAAAGAAGCATTAATAGCAGAAGAGTTGGAGAAATGTTTTTTCCCTTAGAAGACAAGAGTAGAAAGTCTAAAAATTCTCAGTTTGATTTGGAACCCTATGGTTACTCAAGGCACAGGAGTCAGTACAGAGATCAGCCCATGCCTTCTGAATTAGTGACATGCAAGGGTTGTGATGGAAGAAACACGAAGACAAAAGATACTGTTCAGAAAACAACGATTATTTATTTATCATCAGTGCAGGGACCTTGCAACAATAACAAACTGTTCAGCAGCCTGAAAAAGGTCTTTTTATATATTTGTGTGAATGTCAGAAGGCTGTTGATTTTCTCAAATGTTCTGACTGGGTTTGGGACAATGGGTGGAGCAACTTCTACCTTCTGCAGCCCTCATTGGTGAATCAGAGTTGCCTGTAGCTTTTTAACAATTTTTTTGTCTTGAGATCAAGTATAATCCATGTTGGAATTACTGCCCTGTGAATTCCAAGCTCAGGGCAAAAGTAGGGTAAAGGTAGATACAAAATAGAAGCAAAGAAATAAAATCTGAAGGAGCTGCAAATGGAGGGGGAATTTGGTCTTCTCTTTAAAGAAGAAGTACCTGAAAATTTACTTCTATGCATTGGAAAATAAATTGTTTTGGTTAGTAATCTTCCAGCAGAAAAGAAACTGTATTTGAGACTTTCAGACTATCAGACAGGAGGAAAAGCAGCAGCTCAAAACATATCTTGCCTGGTTTATGAAAACGGAAATAACACCACTAGATGATGGAAGAAAAAAACTTTATAAAACATGGGAATAAGGATACAACACATCTACAACTGTGAGTCTGAATGAAAAAGAAAATTTGTCAAAAGATCACTATGCTCCAACTTGCAAACCTCTGCATGTAATGGTGTGATAATAATTCAGATGTGCTGGTGAGCCCTACCTAAACTGAATGTATTTTTAATCGAAAAACATTTTCAAAACAACAGATTGAAGAATAAATAAAGTAATAAAGATTTTTTAGGTGGCTGTGGGAATAGGAGATGAGGTTGTGACAGTTTTTTGGGGGGAAATCCAGGCACAGGTGAAGGAAAACGTGGCATGAAAATTGGAATATCTGAGGAACCGGGGAAGAATCTGAAGGAGAAAAAAGCCACCAGAAGGAGTATGGCAGTGATGAAGGAGATTCTCCGATCCAGAAATCTCTTGCTCGTTGTCCTCATTCCACTTCTGCTGCTTCCTCTGCCACTCATATACCCCAGTAGTGTAAGTATATTTTTATTTTCTTTTTAACAAACCTCTGAGTGCAGCAGGTAGTCCTGCTGATTAAGTTTGCAGTGTGCAAAAAGAAAGACAAAGATGTCAAGAAGCACAGATCTTAGAAAAATCAAAGACTCATATTTGAAGGACTGTGAGGATCACTGAGAAATCATCACTAAGAGCTGGAGCTACCTTGAGTCATGTCGCTAGCAGAGGTGAAGAACCAGGTGAAGCTAGAAAAGCACTGCTTTAAAGCAGAAATGTTGGATCTCTTTCTAAAATAATACTGTGTGGAAGGGGGGAACACAACAAACACATCCATGATATTTTTTTTAAGGAGAGGTCTTTAAAAGGAATGCTTATAGAGTCTTTAGTTTTTTAGTTATAAGTATGTATGGAGGGACTTTTTTAGTGTGAGTTTATAAAGACAGCAACTCAGCTGTGGCAGGAGCTGGGGCTAGGTGACAATGCATGGCACTGGCTGCTCCAGAGCAGGTGTAGGTACCTCTGCTGGAGCATTGCAGCTGACATTGGCATACACAGCAATGCAAAGGAGGAATATCCTGTGCTTAACACACAGACCAGGGAAAGGAGTGAGTTCAGCTGTGTTCCTGGCACGGCTTTGGAGATACTGAATGCCTCAACCACATGGTAAAGTCCTCTCTTTGCAAATCTCTGCAGTTGTAACCCATAAAATAGCAATGTTTTTCTGCCTTAGAGAGGTGGTGATGTTTAATTTATCAAAATGTGCAGTGTATTAAACATCTGCAGCTTGTCCTTGCCCATAGACCTAGACATAAATCTGTCCAAAAAGTGCAGCACTATCCGTTCCATCCTCTACCCTGCTAGAGATTCATTCTTCCTTAAAGTATCAGGGGATTTATGAACCCTAGTACCTTATTCAATAGAAATACAAAGGATTAGAAATTGCATAGCTGATTTCAAAAACGAAACAGTAACATTTTGTTTGGAAAATAAACCAGAATCATAGAAAGGAAATGTTCCTGCACTCCTGAACTGTTTGTTGCACTTTGAGTTTTCCTGCTTTGAACTTCAATGTATCTTGGCTGTTCTCTTGCACTGCTTATTCATCTCTTTTATCTCAAGAGAGGGAATGAATAACAGACAATTTTGCTCTTCAGGGAACAGAAAGGCTCACCCTTTCACAGAGGCTTGTTCTACAGAGGGGTTTAATTTCCTCTGATGTCACTGGAAGGGTGACAGGAAAAGAGATGCTCCCTGGCATGCTCAGCCAAGGGGATTGTAAAGCACCTTATGGCTGCTGAAGCAGGAGTTCACTGACAGGATTGCTGCAAGAATTGCTATTGTACAGTACAAGCTCCTCTGCACTGTTACTCTGCACCTCGTGGTGCTGCTGTACTGCAAAGTGGTGTGAAAATCCATCCAGTGGAGATTTACATCAGCTTTGTATATATGTGAGTGATCGCAGAGGGTAAAGTACAGCTGACAATCTGACCAAGACCTGGACAAATGTTTATAGCGCTATTAAGAAAACGTCTACAGCATTTAAACTCAGCTGACAGTACACTATCCAAGTACTTTTGTGTAGATTTTACTTTTTACAACCCATTGACTATGATTACTTTTTAAATATGAAGACTAAATTTGATGCCTGCCCACATGCTCGTATTTTTACAATTATATTAGGTTTTTTGTCTTTTTTATAGAGATTGAAATTACCAGGTCATTTATATTTGCATTTCTGCAGGGAATCAGCTTGCAGTTTCTTTGATGACATCAGCACATCTCTGGAAATGTCAAAGGAGCATTGCATGTGTAGTGGCAAGAGAGATCAAAGAGAGCACAAGGACTCAGAATTGTTGGTAGATGCTGCCAATGGGAATAAAGTCCACAGCTTCTTTTATATTATTTTGTGAAAAGAAGTGGTTGGGTGAAGAATAAATTTGAGAAAATTTGCTCTAATTCTTTTTCCCCTTCTGGAGTTATGACTGAGCTTGTGCCATGTGTTTGGACATACATAAATGACTTTCAGGTCAAAAAAAAGTGTGTGCTTTACAAACTGGGGGTCTTTTTCATTCTGTCCTCATTTCCTTCATTGTTTACAGTGACATGTGAGCATTTTTACTTCTTTTTTGTATCCACTTTTTTTTTTCTGTGACCACTGTTGCTGTGGCCACACTGCACCCAGTCAAGGACATTTGGATGACTCCTGAAAGTCACATGCTGGCAGAGCTGTGAGAATGTAGTATCAGGGGATGTTGGCATCTTGATATGCCAAATCAGCAGAATGGACCCTAAAGCACAGAACTTGCTCTGAAGAGCCACAGTTGACACGTTTACATTCACCTTTGGTTTTATTTACACAAGCTGAAGGATGGAATTTCAGCATGATCCCATAAAATCAAAGAAGTTATTCCAGAGGCTGGACTACCTCTTTGCTGAGCTTAACCACATGTCTGCATGCAAGATATGCAATGGGTAAATAAGTGGGCAAATTTCCAACATAGAATTTATTCTTCCTTTTAATAATTCTGATATCTTTGGATATTTTAGTTACAGAAGTTGTATGCATGACCCTTTGTGTGGAGTTTTTATCCATGGCTTCCTTTCAGCTCTTCTTTTAACCTAAGAGACTGACTGAAGAGAGATAATTAGATGGTAGTCCCTCCAACCATCACGTTTTCCTATTCCCTGCTTCAAGCTCTGAGGTGGGTTTAACAGAATTTTTCAGCTGTAAAACAAGTGAGGAGGGTGAAACAATTAAAATTACACTGCCACTGCTTCAGTGTAATACTTAGTAGCTCTGGTAACCATTAATTAAATATATAAACTCAGTTCAATTAAATAGAAGAGATTAATATGGTTTCTCTTGGAAACCAACTGAGAAAATAAATAAAGTTGCCAGACAAGCCGATTAAGTTTTTAGTGGAGATTAGCAAGCTTGGCTTTCCCAGTACTTGCTTACAGTTTTGTACCATTTAAAAATGCAATTTATTTGGTTTTTTTCTTTTGTAAAATGATTGCAGCCTAGTGTGTAGGAAACACAAAGACTTAGTGCCCATCCCAGTAAGGTTTTGGTAGAAATGCAAATTCCCTCTGTCCTATTCTATTTTCACTACCAGCCTACTTGTTTTGCCAAACACAGAGAAGTAATATAAAATGACATAATTGCTCAAAGAAATTAGAGAGAAGTACATTTTTGGAGTGAGAAAATGGTTCGGATAGCCCTTGGATCTTACATGTGGACTGCTCCAAAATAAAAAATCATTGATTTTTCTTTCATTAGAAGTTATTTTTCTGCTCAGACAACTGCTGAATCTGATACAGAGCCCATGCAAACATTAGCAGAAGCTAATGAGTTAAAAATTAAAAATATGTCGGAGTCACTAGGTCACAAAAAAAGGCCCCATGCTCTGCTCTCTGTGGAATATTAACCTTAGGTATAATGTAGTTAAACGTGACTGAACAGCAAGTTGGCTAATTCAGAGCTAAATTTCACCCTACCACTGAAGACATTTTCCCCAATATCTGATATAAACCTACCCTGGCTTTGTTGAATTATAATTGTTTAATGTTAGACTTTTCTGAAACAGGAGTCAGAGCAAGATCTGGCAGCTAATTTGAATGCAAGCTTCTGAGTAACTTTGGCTACAATTCTTGCACAGGTGAAGGAAATAGTACATATCAATCTATCTTAACTTCCTCTCTGGGCTGTGTTATGCCTGTTGTTACTATAAGCTGTACTTCAAAAAAAAAAAAGAGAACATTTGATTGTGGCTCTCTTTTAGAGGTAATGTAAAAATGGCATCTATAGAGATGAATTTAAATACAAGCTATTGATTAATTCCATTGAACGCACATCCCTGTATAATTTCACTAGGTTTTACCACCTTGTTCACAAAACTGATTGAAAACAATGAAATGTAAAACATGCTCTGTGATTTCAACAAGGATCTGTGAGAATTGCTTGTGAGACCTCTTGAAAGCTGCTTTATTTAGAAGTCATCCAGCCAGGATGGATGTATAATATATAAAATTATATTTTAAGAGACTCAAATAGCATTTGTGAACAGTGAATTTTTTAAACAATAGCCATTTGTGAGCTGTGGTTCCATAAGGCTCGATAGGTTCATATGGAGCATCTGGTGCATAATGAAGAACAGATAAATTTATAGTTGGAGTAAATCAGTGCAGACCTACTAACTGCCACAGAACAGCAGGTTAAGGCAAGTACAAGACTTGGCTTCAAATTTGAGAAAGGAAAAGGAAAAACCTTTTCTTGAGGATAGTTTCTGTGATTATCACCAGCAGACATCCCCAGGTCTCCAAGTACAGAAACTACTGCTAAGTATAAGAAACTGAATGTAAGGAGAGCTCCAGTGAGAGCCATAAATAAAGACATTTCTAAAGAAATAGACCAGAAGACTTCCATTCACTAGCTGTGTTTTCCTGTAAGAATATTCAGCAGATAGCAGTTTATCATATCCCAGCTCCCCATGACTGCTTACCATGATGCTCTCATGCCTTTTTTGACCAGAACCTTGGACAGCAGCAAATCTGTTTGATTAGCTCCATTCACCCATTGCCTCCCACCCTTCAGGCCTGTGGTCTTCTTCCAAAGGTCTGTAGAAATTACCTGAGCAAATAAAATCAGCTAACAAATGTGTTTGCACATTGCTTTAAAAAACCCCAACAAACTAAAAAAACCCAAAAAAAGTCCAACCCAAGTTTCCAGAGCATTTCCCAAAATAACTACAAGGCAGTTTTATGGCAAATATGAATGCTCTCATCTGGTCCTGAAAACTCACAGTTCGTGTCTTTGTCCAGGTCTGGGGAGAAAAATATGCTGAGATAACAGGTCAACAGGTTTAATCTGAGGAGTCATGATTGAATGCTTAGTAAATACTGGATTATGGAAATCAAATGAATTTGCAAATGCACTTGAAGCCATTATTTTGCTGATAAATTGGCTTATCCCAATACTTTTGCTTGGATTATGTGTGAAAACTTCCATTAGCATTATCTTCTGACACTCTCAGAAGGTAGCCAAGATTTCACACCCAAACAGCTGCACCTTTGGAGGCCCCAATGCCGTCCTTTTTGGGTTGTTTTTTTTTAAACCCAGGCACCCACAGTCTGAAGAATCCTATGGGTGAGTTCCCAGGGCTCCCCACAGCATGTGGTGGGGCAGTGACACTCATCCTCTGTGCTTGTCCCTGCAGGAAGCCTCGTGTGCCTACGTGCTCATGGTGACAGCTGTGTACTGGGTCTCTGAAGCAGTGCCTCTTGGGGCAGCAGCCTTGGTTCCTGCTTTCCTCTACCCTCTCTTTGGGGTCATGAAATCCAGCGAGGTCAGACCGTTGTGTGTTTTTATCATTTCATGTTCTTGCTCTCAGCTAATTATCTGAACCAGGCTGATCTTAGTGCAGCAGCAGGACTTAGAAGTATGGGAGGCAGAAGTGTATATTCTGTAATGTGTAACTGGGTCCCACCAGCCCTTTTTTCATCTGAAGATAGATGTAGGATATGGGATAGGCTACAATAGCCAGGAGAGGTGTCCATCCTTTCAGCTCCTGCATCACCAACATTTACCAACACATTGCACCAAAGGATCCCACCTCTGCCCTCCTCAAATCCATGGGAACAGCAGCCATAGGATACACTGTCAAGTTTCTTTCCAATTTTATTTATTGTGGATGTCATATAAGGCAAGAGGCTACATATGCTAAAACAAGTTACCATTTACTGGAAAAAATGAGATAATTTTGTTATCCAGGTGAATGTCTAGCCTTTTTTCAAAGCTGTAACCTACTGCTGCACTGTAGCCATAAGTTCTCAGACAAAGGAGTAGCTGTACAAAAACATCTCTATAATCAGTCTTGAATTTGCTTACTTGAGGTTTTCTTGAATGTTAATTTCTTTCATTATATGCCAAGAATTTCTTTTATTTTCTCTGCAACTTTTTTCCCCCTGCCTTTTCTATCTCTTTTTGGGAGGTGAAGGGACAGCGCATTTGATTTAAGGATGAGTAATACAGATAAGAATGCAGAGGAATATGTAGCAAACATAAAATTGTTGGATTTCTCTCACAATCTAGCACTGGGAATACCCATAAATGGATAGAAAGAAGCATGAGCCGAGAGTTTAATGACTCTTATTCCCCCAAGTTTTGTAATAAAATGAGATACATTTTCATACCGACACAATTCAGTATTTTCACAATCTTCTTTTCCTAACATAAAGGTAAAGTAGTTGGGCATTTTCATTAAAAATTTGGCAGCACATTGGAGAAGGAAATTTAATGTCAGCCTGAGAGAAATTCAATGCAATAGCAAATAAAGTGACAGTAAGACTACTGCAAAGAGTGTATTATTTGCTTTAGGAACTGAAATAAATCCCTGCATTCGAAAATAAACAACTCTGAAGCATTATTTCCAATCTGCTGTTCTGGATTGACTCTTGCCTGGAAAACTACTACTATTTAAGCCTCAAATTATTCACAGGGGCTTAAGAGCATGAACCAGTGTGTCATATGTTGGTATTAATGAGACTATTACCATTCACTTATTTCTCCAAAATGGCTATGAAAGGAATAAAGGAGAAAAAACCCCAAATTCTTCATGCTGCTAGTTTGATTGATTTCCTTCATTCACCTCATAATTTTTTGAAAAGGTAGCAGGAAAATAAAGACAATTAATGACAAAGAAACCAGTGGAAGAAAGCCAAGAAGGTGTTATTTAAAAGTTGTGGCACACAATTATGATGGCAAAGTCTATTTAGTCACCATAGGAGTTTATTAAATAAATGTCATTAAAAATATAATTTGTTGCAAATTTCACAAAATAACATTATTGTCATTCTTGCATTTTATGGAGGAGCATCACTATAACTGAGGACAATGGAAAAAATTATTGCTTCCTCTGATTTTAATTGTTTTAAAATGTTGGCACCTACATTTCATTAGAGAACTAGTTTTAAACTGAAGAAATTACATTTTTTGAAAAGTATTCCAGCAACAGCCTAGGAAGGATTGCATCAAAATGAAATGAAAAATTTTGCTAGACCCCAAGCATCTATTTTTAACTCTTATTTTCTCCCATTTTGTTTGTTTTTACAGAATTATGTGTGTATGTTTGAGTAAGAATTGTATGGTTTGCTTAATTTGTCAGTTTTGCAGTTGTCTCACAGAATATCTTCTCATATTTTAGCAAGACCCACATCCACAATTCCTGCTATGGAGGTCATGTCTGAATATTTTCCTGAGCCAGTGATGGTTTTTGCTCATTGTCTTTAAATTAAAGTTCTTATTCTTAAAAGTTTTCGCTCTTTTCCTGATAAAATGGAAATGGATTTCCAATGTGACAGGTTTTGACACAGGATTTGTGGATCACTGCAGCAATGTACCAACCCTTTTTTATTGCATTCAAAGAGCAAGTCCCAAAGGACTTTTATTCTGATGCAGTAAATTCTAGGGATGCCACATTTTTCCCAAAAGCTGAACAAGACAGAATAAAGATAGGCAAGACAAACAATACCTCCAGAATGAAAAAAAGCAGATGAAGCACATGAATAAGCTGCCTTCAGTGCACTTTTGTCTGTGCTTGTTTCCATCTGAGCCTAGCTGAGTATGACTGACTCACTGCAGGCACTGAACATCCTGCTTGTAAATATTTCTCTTGATCTCTTCAAAACTCAGAAGCCTATAAACAATAAGAGATAGAGCCTTATTTGTAAACACAACAAGAAAGAGATTAAAGAGAATATTTTGATTTATGAATTCTTCATTTTCTCCAGCTCCCTGTCATTCTTACTTGAGGGAGCAAAAATGCACTATGCTATATTTCTTCTCATTCAGCATGCTTTCTGTGTAGGGTATTTACTGCTTTTTTAACTGGCTGCTTCTCCCTGGCCCTTAATGCAGGTGGCTGGTGAATATTTCAAGAACACAACTTTGCTCCTCATGGGTGTGATTTGTGTGGCAGCTTCTGTAGAGAAGTGGAATCTCCACAAGCGAATTGCCCTGCGCATGGTGATGATGGCTGGAGCCAAGCCAGGCATGTGAGTGAACCTTTGGCTTTGGGATAGTCTGAGGCTGAGAGCAGCAGCTTGAAACCACTCTGATCTTCCCATCCATGGGCAAAATCTACCTTGGTTTGGGGCATTTTTTATACCCATCTTTCCTTTCACTGCTTGACAGCTTACAAATCTTCCCCTCCTTTTTCTGCCACCTCCGACTCCCCGTGTTTCCCCGCGCTGCACGCCAGGTTGCTCCTTTGCTTTATGTGCTGCACCACGATGCTCTCCATGTGGCTCTCCAACACCTCCACCACAGCCATGGTGATGCCAATCGTGGAGGCAGTGCTCCAGGAGCTGGTGAATGCTGAGGAGGAGTGCGAGGTCATCACGACTGCAGGCAGCAGCATTGCTGAAGAAAACAAGCCAATAGGTATTTGTCAGTATTGGCATTCACTCTTTTCTCATTTGTTTGTCAGCAACCAGACTTGTTGATATGTATTATTGAAATTCTAACGAGGTCAGATCTGTCTGACTTATACTGCCAAAAACACTGATATGTATTTTTCCTTTTGTACTCTGATATTCCTTTCAAAAAATGAAAGGAAATTTTAGAAATGATGGAAGAATAGGAGTAGGGAAACTATTTATACTGAATCAGGGCATCTGCTGTAGCTGTGTGTCATTAAATCTCGGTCATAGGATTTTACAGGGATGGAAGGAAACCTTTGGGAATAAAGTGCAGGAAATTTAGAAGAGGCTCAGAGGTTTTCTCTTGACAATCCCATAATAAAACATTGATAAGAGCTCTAAGGTTCATTTTGTTCATTCCTTCCCAGAAGAAGAAGGCTTAGGAAGAAAAGAATCTCTCTTTTCTTTCACTTTACAGTTTCCAGGCTGAAAATTATTTCATCCAACCTTGTCTATTACATGTAGGTATCATAGTCTTTTAATTGCCAGATGCACATGATCAGTACAATACAAAATAATAAAATGCCACATCAAGAGAACACCTGAGAATGTTTGGACAAGCTTTTGTTTGCAGCAGCTCCTCCAGGTGCAGCGGTGTGAGGCAGGGGCTCAGATCAGTTCTTACCCCAAGGGCTGCTCTCTGTTCCTCTGTTGCAGGTCTCGGTGAAAAGCACGGCCAAGCTTCACTGGAGCTTATCTTCATCAATGAGGAGTAAGGATGAACCCTGTACACCAGGACTGGACATTTGAGCCCTACACAGGTTGCAATGAGATGAACCCAGGAGTAGAGCCAGGAAGGGCAAGCAAAACTTTACAAGTGAATGTGTCACATGTGACTGACAAGGAAGGCTTACATGATAAATGGGATGAAAGCAATGGTCTGGATCTCACTAAAATTTGCAGTATTCATTTATTTTCTTAACACTATGGGTATTTTAGGGAGAACAAAAATATTTCAAGGGGTTTGAAAGCTCTTTTGAAATCTGAGTTTGTGCTGTGTAAGAAAGTGCTGTCCACAGGTTTTTATTCTGTTCCCCTGAAGGAACAGTGATGGAGAGGATCCAAGTACAGCACGGGCTGCCCACAGGACATATCCAGAGGGACATCACTTACAGAGCATTCCTGAAGAACTGCCTGCATTTAAGAGAGATGAGAGTGGAGGGCAGGGGAACATGGGGGGAGGGAGAACCCACAAAAAACCACCCCTCCTCCCCTAAAAAAATTGTAGAAGATTTCTTTAAATATAGACAAATTTCTTCAGAGATTTGAAACACCAGTAGTTTCTATTTGGGGAAGAATCTAGTAAGGGGAAATGGTAAATCAAGTAAAGAAATAATTTCTTTGTCAAATTATCTAATTAAGCATCAGTTCAAGATATACAAGACAGTATACAAAGCTAATGTTCTAAAAATTTATTATAGGCCAGTTCTGAGGAACATCTTATGAAGTGCGAGAACGAAATTACACAGTCCCTTTTTGAGCTCCTTCTGTATTGTTTGCAAGTGCTCAAAATAAAAGAGAAACAAGTTTTTTTAAGTTTATTATAAACACTTTTATTATAAACAGGTTGATGACTTTAAGTTAACTGGCAAGATCTAAATAGTTTTCTCATAAGTCTAGAGACTATTTGGGTTCTCCAATATTCCCTCTGTTATCTCTTTTTATCCTAGCCATATTTTCTATGCAATATAGAATCAAATCTTCCGATTGACATTGTGCCATTAATCCCTTTTACCTCTTTTGAAGAGTATATGTGGGATATTTCAAACAGAACTATTATTAAAGTAAGATCACTTGAAAAAGAGCTTTGAATTTGGCAGGAAAAGTCACACATCTTCTGGAAGTTCAATGGAGTGTTTGCATGATCCACATGCCACACAGGGCAGGTTTTAGGGAAGGCTTTAATGTGGTACAGGTGAGTACTCAGAAACAGCATTGGAAAAGTTGGCAGAGGAAGAACTTGACTAGAACAGGCAGCAGTGGTGCTGGATTGCCTGGTGATCCACTCCACAGAGAATGGAGTCCTCTCCTAGAATGGGTAAATACTATCAAGAAACTAATTTTTTCTTGCATGGAGGTAGAACTCCACTGTTACACAGCTAGAGATTGAGCTATGAAACATAATGACTAATTTTTGGCCAAGAGTCCACATAAGAGGTTCTAATAAGTGGTATTCAGCATTTCAGTAGGCACTAGTTCTCCTGCAGATGTTGCCCCTCCTACCCATGATGTGTGCCTCTTGCAGGAGCTGAATGAACAGGACTTTCTAAAGCATATTTTCCTTTCTTTGTTTTTAGTGCTTCTACTACTGACTTCAGCTCCTTGATGCACTCAAAGGTATTGTCATAGGTGGCATTTTCTGTGCTATGCTGTCTTCTAGTGCAGGAACCAGCAGAGCAAAATGCACAGAGCTCCGAAAAAAACTGCTGGTCCCTTTATTTCAAATGTGTGGTGGTTGTTGGCAGAAATTAGGTATTGCAGAGTGTCCTGCTTTGTGTTTAACCTATCAGGTTGCTTTTACAAATCAACTGGGGAGCATTAGATCCATAACAGCAACAACAGAAGTACAAAACAATAGAAGTCTGTTGTACTCCTTGCTGGAGATCCTGAGATCCAGTCAGAGAAGTAACAATTCCATATGGTTTCTAGCAAATTCAGATATGATCTTTTGTTGTTCCAGTATTGCCAGCTTCTGAAGCTGAGAATTCTCAAGTTGCTACAGCAGCCTGTACATATCACAAAGTCACAGGTTCAAGGGACCTGTTAGAGCATCCAACACGACAAAGAAAGACCTAATCTCATTATAATTCGACTTTAAAATCACTTTAAAATTTAAAAAAAAAACAAAACAGGGGGTTTAAACTTTTTTTCCCCAATGTAAAATTGACAGCTGATTTTAGTGGGTTGGATTTTCTTGTAGTTTTGGAGCCTTTTTTTCTTTTTCCTTTTTTTGTCCCCAAAGCCTACCAGCCAGTACCTTTACAAAGTGTCACAAATTCCCAAGTACCCCTAGGAGCACAAGAAAGGCTAATCCAAAGGCATTTTCCTCCTTGCAGAGTATGAATGGTGTGCACATGATAGCCAACCCTATTGGAACAATGAATTCTACAAGCAATGGGCAGCATCTACCTCAGGTAAGGAAATGTTAGGCCTGGGGTGAGGCAAAAGACAGATGTGAATATCACCTGCTCCCTACTGCTTCATATTTGTTCCTTGAAAGAAATCATTCTCCATCGTCTCAGCATATCCACAGTTTGACCCTTTGCCAGTTCTTGCTCTCATTTAGGTGCACCCAGCACAGGTATGTTCAGAAGACCCTTCCCCAGTGGCTGGGACAATTCATTTAGCTTTATATCCAGTAATGTGATCACAAGTTTCCTTTATTATTTGACTGTAATAGCTACTTTGTTTCTGCAAATCCTCCTTGGAAAATAGCCCAACTCAAAAATAACAATCCCTGGCACACAAAACCCTACTCAGAATGAAAAAAGAAGCCCATTAATCTGTTCAGCCACTTTGTTAGATACTCTTAGTATCCACTTCCTTTTTGTCTTCCAAAATATCCAGCCTCAAAATCCTCCATTAAATCAATTGATCCCAGTTTTCTACTTCTCTCAAGGGGATCCAAGAAGAGATTGCTGTTTGGATGACAATTTTGTAGTGTCCTAATGGCATAAGTTTATGTCCATGAAAGAAAAGCCTAAAATCAACACAAGAATTTGCATTCACAGTTCAAAAATAAATCAAAATAAAAATTAGTAAATGTATGAAATCTTTCTGAACCACTTGCTATCTTTTTCCTCATTCTTAAATTACAGGTTGCATGAGAAGTGCCTTGAGGTACTGTACCTTTTTTCCATTATAAGGACTTGATCTACCAACGTAGACATTTTCCTGTCACTGATATGAAAGCTTCCTTTGGAGTAAAATTTTCTGACCTCTTTTCCTTCCATATTCCCATTGCTCAGCCTTTTCCATTCTGTTTTGAGATCCCCATCACTCCATCCCTAATTAGAGGCCCTGAGCTAGTTTAAGTGTGAAAAGTTCACCAAGCCTTTGTGCGGTGGCTGCTCCTAAGCCTCAAGGATTATGGATTCCTTCTGCTCAGTGCTGGCATCCTGTCCCTGCAGCCCTCAAGGGCTTTTGGTGTCCCACTGATATTCTAGTCAGACCTGGAGCTGGCCCAAACCTTAGCCAGAAGTCTGATTACTGCTTGTCCTACATTTTTGTCACAGACCAGGCCATTTTAGGCCCAGGGACAAGTTTCCAGCACTGATCCCAGTTAATCCCTGTGAATAAAAACCTGACCTCTCTTACACAAACCTGTTGCTTCTCTGGGCCCCATATCCTTCTGGCATTAGAGCTATCTGGGCTGCTGTTCTGATCACCTGCTTTACTTGTGAATATGTCCCCTCACAGGCTCAGATCCTGGTCCTGCCCCCTGAGCCCTCGGACCTCGGGCTGAGCAGCAGGTACCGGTACCAGACCCGGCATGACCACATGGTCTGCAAATGCCTCTCGCTGAGCATCTCCTACGCTGCAACCATCGGGGGGCTGACCACCATCATAGGCACCTCCACTAGCCTCATCTTCCTCGAGCACTTCAACAAGTAAGTGGCACTGGGATTTGGTGAGAATCATCCTTGTGGGTCATTTCCTACCTCAAGGAGCCCTAGGAAGAGCACTCCCTGAAGGAAAATTTGCTTCTTTCTCTACTCTAATGTTATTACCAATGGTTAATGTTTGAAGGTTACTACATGCCCATGTCTTTCTCTCATGCAAAGTAAAAACTCCTCAGTGTGGGAACATTGAAGTTTGTCCAGCAACTTCTTTTGATTTGACATAGTGATTATCATGAAGGCAGCAGGCACTCTAGAAAAGTAAACACTAAAGCTATGGAGAGAGAGAAAAGACATACAAAAGAAGAAATGTCATAAAAACAGCTGCTGAACATGTAGTGCAAAAAAGCCCAAACAACCAACGTAGATATGTAGCCTTATGCATTTTTTTCAGAGAAGATGAGAAGCAGCTCTCTGATCACCTAAGTATTTCCCTTATCATAGGACCAGAGCTCTCAAAGACATGTATGTTTCAGTGTCAGAAACATGAATGTTTTTCTGTCAGGAGACTGGTGGCACTTCTCATGCACAGAAACACATCCAAGCTCAGATCTGATTCTGACCACTACTGCCTTGATATCTCTCATTTCTCTCTCTTAAATAGTGGTAGCACAGAAGAGTAAGTTCTGAAGTCATGCTTAGTCCAAGGATTTGGATTTTGCAGAACTTTCCAAGATCTTGCTTTTATGACAGTTGCATCAAATGCACACATCCAGCATCTTTGTCAGAGCACAGCAGAATGTATATTCAATATTTGTGTGGCCCATGAGAAAACATAGAAAGAGGTTCTGGGTGAAATAATTCTGAAGACTGCCAACCCTAAAAGAAGCTTTAATATAAACCACAGGTAGGGATGGAGTTTTACTTCAGGTATCTCCAAGTGTTTTTGGAGCTGGCCAGACAATCCAGACCATCTGGTGTTAAAGGTTTGGAGAGCTACACTGTTTGTCTGTTGGTTTCACTCTGCATGGGTAATGCAGCTGCTTGCAAATGCAAACTGATGGAATTTTTCTCTCATCCCATGACAGATAAATATGCCCATAGATGTGTTTGCAACCATGTCTGTTGGAGGTCCCTGCCCCTGTACTGTTCTAACTTCTCATGCATCCTCTTTTTTAATTTACAGCCAGTACCCAAAAGCTGAAGTGGTGAACTTTGGAACCTGGTTTCTGTTCAGTTTCCCCATCTCCCTCATCATGTTGGTGCTGACTTGGTTCTGGCTGCACTGGCTGTTCTTGGGCTGCAAGTGAGTGAAAGTTTTTCAAGACATACAGAATACAAAGGCAAGGCATCTGCAGCTCCTCTCAAACGTGTCTCATAAAGAAGTTTTGACTGGCAAATGACAGAATTTAAGGCACAATTTCCTTTTTCTTGCCAGAACAATTATCAGGGGAAATCTCACTGCTTAGCTGCCCTGCATAGACAGCAGTGTAGAGTATTGCTGCTTGAGATTGAAGTGCCCAGGTACTGCTGATAGAAATCCATACTAAGCATTTAGCTGGTTTGGGTTTTTTTTCCATTCTTATGACAATGAGGATTCCCTTGTGGACCAAATATCTTGTTATAAGTCCTTTTGGAAAAGCACAGTTTAAAAGATTAATAGAAAAAAAAACCTGCAAGTAAACAAGTTACTTTTCAGATCTACCTTCTGTTCAATGAAATTAACATAAAACCAGTTAAAACTAAAGGCAAACAGACTCCATATATATTTCTCTTTAAAGTGGAAGGGACTCACAGCCTAAGAGACAAATACATTTAATACCAGTCCCTAAGCCCCAAAATAAGAAAAAGTTTCAGTCTTCTAGTTCATTTGTACCACATATTGTCTTTACAAAGTTAATGAAAACAGCCAAATGTGTACATTTAGAATGGCTTTGTTAATCTGCATTGAATTGTGATGCAGACACATTTACTCTGAATTAAATTTGCCTTAATTTGATTTAGTTCACTCTTAAAAGTAAACTGAATTGACATCACTATTTCACCCAGGACAATGAATAAATTGATAATGAGTTCTGCTTGCTGCTGACCTTGACTAGATTTGAAGAAGTAATTTAGAGGTGAATGGCTCCATGCCCCTCTCAGTCAGTCTCTGAGTCGTATAGTTCCAAATTAAAAGGCTAATATAAATTCCCTCTGCCACATTTTTTCTTAATCTTGAGAAGAAACAGGTCCTAACATGACCCTCAATTAATTTGGTTTGGAAAAAAAAATTGAAATTCCACATTGCATCCAAGACTTCATGCTGATTAATGTTGTTCTAAATAATACCAGAGACTGAAGCATTATTGACTTTTTGAGAAGTACTAGTTGATTCCAAGGCTCCTTAATCTCTGACTTCTATTCACTGCACTTCATTAAAGAACATATTATGTTGGGAGCTGGGCTTCAATTCTCTGCCTTCACATCCTCCTGAGCCTGGAAACACTTGGAATATGTTGAAACAGCTGCCTAATTCTCGTGCATAAATGTTTAATGAATTCCCGTAATGTTATTTTCCTAGGAAGCCCTGTGCCATCAATCTGTTATTGCTTGGCTTAGCTGGAAGAGCATTTAAGACTTAGAGACCCTAGACCAGGTCAAGGGTGAAAGAGAAAGGAGTCATCAAAAGATCATTGCCAGCAAAGAAGAGCTAAGGGTGGAAGAACTTACTACTACTGTCCTTTATAAACCATAGAGCTCTTCTCTTCCAGCCTGGAGGGCTCTTCCAGCCTCGTCTCTCCCAGCTGGTAGATTTTACTAAAGTCTAACAGCAAGATTTGCAAGGAAATTTAAAGTACCCTATAGATGAAGAGCAATGCTAAGTGAGCTAAAAAAATGTGTTACATATTTGCCATATGAAATGCAACCCCTGCTTAAGTCCTTCTGTTGGCCAGGGAGGGCCTGTCTGGATCCTGAGCAACGCAAATTCCTTCGTAAGTCTGGTCTTAAGCAGATACATGGAGAGAGATTGCAGTCCATGGTTTGGCCAGTGTTACAGCTTGAGTGCCTAGTGAGGTACCCAATGAGATATTAAAATAGCAGGAACCATAAAAGCACCAATTATCACCTTAAAGAACCATAAAAGTTGTGCTGCCATGGTACCTGAGTCACTGCTGCTGCCTCTTTTAGGCTGGCTTAGATCCTGTTACACTTCTGTGTGACAGAGGGTACAGCTAGAGTGAAAAAGGAGGGATCTGTGGCTCAAAATACAGCTAGGTAACACTTCTGGAAAGAAGAAAAGGAGAGGGTAAAAGTGAGCTTAAAAGCATCTTAATTTCAATTAAGAATGTCCATGCTTTCTTACAGAATTAAGGAAAATTGAATAAAACCATGGGATTCACTTAACATCCATACAAGTGTATAGGAGGCTCAATATATTCAGCTAGGAAACATGTTTTCATGTCCCTAGCAGAAGCACAGGCATTTTTCACCTGGACAAAACACCAGGCTGACTCCCCTCGCCTCCCTGGTACTTTTCTGCCTGTGCCTGATTTATAAACAAATGTTATTTTGACAGTATAAGCAGAAGCAGACAGGTTGTGGCAGCTAATGGGATTCCAAGCACAGCTTTCCCTCATTATGAATCCTGAATATTCAAGGCAAATATGGTCTCAAAAACCAGAGCAGATCCCAAATATGTTGGATAACCCTGATCCAGGAAAGCATAGTTAGCCCATGAAAAATTTCTATTGATAGCTGACCTCTGTCACAATCTCTCCACGTGATGATAGACACTAGCTGCAGCTTTGGGAGGTTTCTGGCAGCTCTTTGAGGGAGCCTACGCAGAGGGAGCCCAGCCATGGCTCAAGATGGCTCAGTGATACCAATCAGTACTAGTCAGAGCCCCCTGGGGACCTTCCAACTATGTCTAGAATTGAATCTTACAAGAACTTGAAACCAGATTAATGACATAGCACGCACAGTAATTTCCTTTCCTGTAGCCATCAGGCCTTGCTTCAGTCACATCTTCTCCCAACAGTCTCTGATACCAGAATTTTCAGTCTACCCCATTGCTGGGGTTTTTTTAAATGACTTTTTTCCCCTCTCTTTATGCCCTTGCCTAATTTTATCGTGCTATCTCAGTTTTAAAGAGACTTGTTCTGTGAGCAAGAAGAAGAAGACCAAACGGGAAGAAATGTCAGAGAGAAGAATTCAAGAGGAATACAAGAAACTGGGAAACGTTAGGTAAACCAGACCTGCCTTCCTTGGGAATTTGTCTCTCATTGTCTCCTATCGCCCTCCATGTTGCCTTGGGCTCATGTAGCTTATTCTAAAATTCTCAGCTTTTTTTCCTCCCCTCCGGTATAGAAATAGAACAAAATGCAAAAATGAACTAAAATCAAAGACTTTGTTACAAGCATGTGTGCTAACATGCAACTCATTTATTTCTGAGGAAAAACAGAAAAGAAAGGAAAGAGTCAAGTTTATTCCAGGGTTCAAAGGTCATCTGAGTCCAGGTTTGTCTTTGAACCCTAAAGAATCCCTTCTCCTAATTCAGGCACATACTTATTTTAGTGGATATAAGTTCAAAAAAGGCTTTTTCTCATGCCATGGGTTGTCCAGCTTTCCCAGTTGCCCATACTATTTATGCACTATGGCAAGAAACGTCTCTTGAAAAGATTATTTGGCAATATTTTCATTTTCAAAAGGGCTGATATGGCACAGAATTCCTCCTTCCCAAAACATTTTTGTGCTGTTTAACTGAAATATTGACAGATCAATTGCCTGAATATGATAAACTCTGAAACTAAACTGTTGTTCAGGCTGTGCCTAAATATGAAATCACTCTTAATTTAAATCTATGCTAAATTAAAAATTCTCAAGCCACCTCAAGTATCCTCAAGTCACCTTGTGTGCACCATCTGTGCTAATTTACATTGTCGTTTGCTCTTAGGCTTTCTATCCTTCTAAAAAATGCAAGAGAATGTGTTTACAGTGGAATGCTAATATGAACTTCACCTTGTTAGCACATTTAATCAGATAATAATGCAAATACAAAACAAGCATTTAGAAATATTTTCCTTCAAGTCTTGCCCACGAATGATAGGCTTGCAAATACAGATGGATATTTTTAGCCTATTCCTTGCTGGGTTTAGATGGTTCCCAGCTGGGAGCCAAATCTAGAATTCTTTAATTCAAACTAATCTTCCTTGCTATTTTTCATATGGTTTTTATCCTTTTTTGAAGCCAGTTTCTACTTTCTTACTTCTTCTGGAACTTGCTCTTGAGTTTTCAGACAGACCTTGGAATTACTTCCTTGCTTTCTCTGTTTTTTATTTGTAGCTATCCTGAGATGGTGACTGGATTCTTCTTCATCCTGATGACCTTGCTTTGGTTCACTCGTGAGCCTGGCTTTGTACCAGGGTGGTCATCTTTTTTTGAGAAGTGAGTAACATCCCCATAACTACTGCACAGGAATACAACTTTGCTTCTTATCACTTTCTACAATAATTTTTTTCCCCCTTAGACATCATCAGACACATCTAACAAGGCAGTGAAAAATGTAGTCTTTATTCAAAAATTAGGATTTTTTTTCTTAAATTATATTTGTTTGTATAGTGAAAATTCCATTCTTTCTCAGTATTCAAAGTGAGTTAAGTAGAGAAAGTAAATTAAACCATTTCAAATGTAAAAGAATAAGAGGGTCAGATTTTGAGCTTAAAACATTTTAGTGCATTCATAAAGAAGTTTTCACTAGAATATATTGCAGCTATAATTGAAATTTTTGACAAAAAGTGTTTTTTCAAGAAAATGTCCATTCAATTAAATATTGCTGAGAATGGTGACGAAAGCAAATAATTTTTATTTTAAATAATATTGAAACAAATTATATTAAAGCTTACTATAACACACTTTGCACATCAAAGAAAAAGTGATTTGAATGTAAGTTTTCTTTATATTGCTAGTGTATAAAATTCCTTTAATTTTTCATTCCAATTTTGACAGAAAAACAATTTCTAATACTGTGATTTTCTGATGATAACTGGAGTTTGGTACTCCTCAGAATACTTTTACAGAAAGGGTTTTAAACATTTAATTTAAAATCAATCTACGGTTCATTTCTAAAGAATCACCTGGGTTTGGCTTTTCCCCAGAATGTGTTTACTGTTTCATACACTACAGTAAACACACTATTTTTTTGTACCTCCAAGTTAATAGATTTGTAAACCAAAAGGGATTATTTTTTTTTCAATCAGAATATTAAAAATTGTTGAGCTGTGATTGAAGTTGCCTACCAGAGTCAGTTTAATAAATGGGAAAAAATCCAATTTGTACCCTTGATATGCAGGCATATTTTTCTAGTAGGCTATTAGTATGACTTCAGATGTGGGAATACAACTGCACCTGCAGAAATGTGCTTGGAGCTATGTACCTGGTTTGGAAATGTTTCTGTTAATGTGTTCTTATGAAAACGTTGCAATGTTTTTCTTAGGAAAGGTTACCGGACTGATGCCACTGTCTCTGTATTTCTTGGGTTTCTCCTTTTCCTGATTCCAGCAAAAAAGCCATGTTTTGGAAAAAGGAGAAAAGGTGAGGAGAATGCAGGAAGAAAGAGAACTGGTACATTTTTCAATGTCTAGTTGTTTGTTTTTTGGTTTTGGTTTTTTTTTTTTTTGTCTGTAAAAATTCCAAGAAGATACTTTTATGTTGGGGAGTCAAGGTTCAGCTTCTCCTCTGATACCAGCCCGTCCTACATCAGATCCCTTTTTCCTTTGCTGTAATTCATATTGTCTCATCCAGAGGATGACAAACAGGTCTCGAATCTGAGACTGCAACCTCTTCTGTGTTAGCAGAGTAATTAGACTTTAGGACTGAGGACTGAGCTTTAGGAAAGGTTTAGATGGAGTTCCATATTAAAAAACTCTAATGCAAAATCAGCTCAAGATAAACCCCAGTAAAAAATTAGTCATCACTTATACTGTGGAAATCACTGTAATGTCTTAAGATAAACATAAAAGAGGTCATAGAGTGCCAGACAATGTTCCAATTTTGTGCAATGCTTGTCTCACAGTCTTCTTGATAATGAGATTATTTCACATTTGTGTTTCGGTAGCCCTCAGTAGTTTGATCAGTTTGCTGCACCAGTCTTTCAGCAGTGCTGTATGACAGTAGAATTGTCTGCACAACCTTATATAAAGATTATAAATATATAGAAACATATATTTTTATGCTCTCATATATTGTACAGGTTTTAGGAAAATATGACACTCTCTAACTCCTACTTTAAGAAAATACTCAGACACTAAAAAAACCCCTAATGTCCTCAGATAAAATCTAGGGGCCTAAATGCACTTTATCAAGCATCATGGCCTACTTCATAGCCCTTCTTTGATAATATAATCCCATTGTAACACCATCTCTGTGGTCTACAGATATATGCACATGCATATGACAACACAGCACACAGTCCCTCAAAAAGCTGTAATGTGATAGGGGTTTACAACTATTTACATTAACAGAGCAGCCAAGGGAAAGTCAGGATGTTTGGAATTAATACGCTGCATTTTGTGAGGCCAGGCTATCCAGAGAAACAGGCTATGCACTGCCTCTTTGCCTCTCTCTCAGGTAGTCCCATGCACTTTAATCATTTCTATTCTTGCCAAAAATGTGAAGGTCTTGGCAAAAAGGGCAGTAAATACTGGTCACACACTTTATTTGATATAGGAGATGGTGAGAAGTCAACAGAAATTAACACACTGGAGCCCATCATTACCTGGAAGGACTTTCAGAAGACCATGCCCTGGGAGATTGTAGTGTTGGTTGGAGGAGGTTATGCCTTAGCAGCTGGATGCAAGGTACTGGTGTAGATTTTTTTTATCCTCCTTCCTAAAAACAATATCAACCTGCTCTTTTATTCCTTTGTATGCTCCCCAATTTGGATTTATGATGTGGATACTTTAAATTTTGTACATAATGCAGTAGGCAGCACTCTCTGCACTCAATATATGTCTTTCCTGCTATTTATTAAACACTGCAGTGAAATCTAGTTTACTGAGCAAAAGGAAATGCAGAAAGCATTGACAGGAACTTTGTTTATTTGCTGGTGGGATTCTCTGATGTAAACTGCCACAGAAAGAAGAATCTGTTTGATGAACATACCAAATATTTAGTAATTCTTGTGCTTCTGTCCTTTCCCCAGACCTCTGGCCTCTCTACATGGATTGGACGTCAAATGCTCTCCCTGAGCAGCCTTCCCTCCTGGGCTGTAACTCTGCTGGCTTGCATTTTGGTGTCCATGGTAACAGAATTTGTTAGTAATCCAGCAACCATAACCATCTTTCTGCCTATTTTATGCAGCATGGTGAGTTAAAATAGTGACATTTTCAGTCTGTTGTTTCCTCACAGGCTTGTGGGAATTTTCAGGACATCAGGGTCTTGGCACTCTGTCCACATGAAACCCAGCCTCAGTTCCCAAGCTACTCTTCTGTAGTCCTGAAACTAGGAACAAAAACATAATTGGGCAGCCAAAAGCATATTTTAGCATCATGGAATTTATAATACATCTCAGACAAAGTGCACTGAGGAATTCATATGCCAGGTACAAGAAAAGGTGACTATGGATTAACAAGTCAGGTGAATTTCACGTGAAGCTTGACATGCTTTTGTCAATGTTATTTTAAATGTGGTGTTCATTACTTAGTAGTCACCTGCTCCCTACTTGTGAGAAAAGACTGGAGTGCTGAATTTTATTTCAGATTTAGAAGTGTTCAAGGGATTGATCTGGTAAAACATACCGTCTTCCGCCATGGAAAGCAGAGATGTTTGTTAGGGGCAGAAAAAAATCAGGATGCTATTGACAAAGGTAGAAGAAAGAGAGAGTAATTTAATTTTATATTGGAATAGCAGTTACAGAAAATTGCCTTTTTTTTTTTAATGTCATGTGAAACTTTTCTGTCCAAGAATGGAGGTCGTTAATCATCGTTCCCTATTATAACTATTTTATGGGATTTTCCCAAAGCATTTTATGTGAACAGTTCTGAGTTAATATTAAGATGTGGTCAGATCAAAATATGTAATTGTGTTTCTGTGGCTTAGGAGTTCAGATTTGCTTCTGCTCCATGCAGAAAGAGATTCTCCTGAGAAATATTTAGAGCAGTAATCTACTTGTAGTGTGAACTGCCATCTTAAGGCAGACTCTCTTTTCAGATTGCAAAAGTAACCGGGAGACACTTCCCTCCCCAAAATTATTGTAGCCTTGTTTATCCTTCCCTTTCCCTCTCATATAAAACTGGGCCAAAGCAATGCAAATGAAAATGGAAAATTTTATCACCACTGAAAATTGCATTCTTTAGCCCACTGTAAAAAATATTCCATCATCTCTGACATGCAGATTTGGATCATGAACAGCTGGTTCTCTTAACCAGTATTCAGGAGGGCATCACATAATGGTCTCAGCATATTCAGCAACTGGAAGAAGCAAGTTCTTTGTGTTAACCTGTTGTGACTTCTCACAGATGAAGACTGAAGCAGCAGTCAGTGTTAAGGTCCACAAGACACAAAACAGAATGACACAGAGAACAAGTGGGAGAAAGAGCAAACGTGTCCTAATAGTAGCAAACTCCACCCTCCCTCAGTGTGAAGTGTCTCAAGAGAGATCCCTGGAGCATGACCAGCTCAAAATTATGGCATTGCTCTAAAAAAACCCAACCAACCAAAAAATACTTTCACGCTTAAGTTTAGAAATTAGGCAGAAATTCAGCAGAGAGGGTCCTTTCATAGTCATTGCCAGCTGTGACTTTTATTCATCAGGTGAAACACCTCTCTCCCTCTGTTCTTCCAGTCAGAAACCTTGCTTATCAACCCTTTATACACCCTGATTCCTGTCACCATGTGCATCTCATTTGCGGTGATGCTGCCCGTGGGTAACCCTCCAAATGCCATTGTCTTCAGTTATGGGCACTGCCAGATCAAAGATATGGTGAGTCTTGGCACTGGGTACATCCTCTCATGCTTCATGCAACTCCAACACCTAATCCCACATCAAGCAGATAATAATAATAATAATAATAATA
>VYZP01086439.1:0-13484 GCA_013400635.1 Hypocryptadius cinnamomeus | reverse complement strand
CTGGAGGCACATGCAGCTGCTCAGGGTTCCAGACCCATCAGCCACGGTGGCAAATCTGCTTCCTCACACCCAGATGTGATCAAGGCCCAGCTCCAGCGTGTCCCTGTGGCTGGAGCAGATGCTGTGCAAGATGGAGCTGGGCACTTCCATGCAAGGAGACTTGGCAAGCTCAAAGCCTCTCCCAGCCACTGACATTCTTGGCACGATCTCTACCCAAATTAAATAAAAAAACCCCAAACAATTACCATGGGGAATGTAAGCAGGGCATCCCACCCAAGCCTCCCTGGGTCTATGCATTTGGATCTAAAGAATGCAGAGCTATTTGAATGATTTATTTTATGTGCCTGGGTGAGGCTTATAAATAAAGATTTATGAGGTTGCCTCTGCCTCAGTATTTTTAGTGCTGTGCCACAACAGGTCGGCTGAAATGCCAGCGTGGGGCAGCTGTTGTGGTTCAGGTGGTGCCCAGCCTGTGCTGGCCAAACATGTGAAGGAAGCAGTGCCACTGCTGGCTGCCCAGTAATATGATTTGTGCCATGGTGCTGGGACATGTTCTTCCACTTCTCCATCTTGTGGAGGAAGGCAGATGCCTTCAGTGTCTTTCTGTTTGGGCAATTATGCAACAGCAGAAAAAGCTGTGGCACTTGTGTGTGGCACTTTGCTGCTCCTGGCACAGCTGTGGAGACCCTGGAAAGCCTCAGTGCCTGTCAGCTTTGTGGGGAGGAGGAATTAGTGGCTGCCTCCAAAATGCCTTTTTCAAAATTATCCTTCCTCAGAAGAAAACATCTCCAGTGTCTACTCCTTGGAGTAGCCTTTGGGGTTGGACAACACAGTGGCTTCATGGTCCTCTGTTGGCACAGGGGCTCCTGGAAGAAGGGAGGGAAGAGGCCACAAAGGTGCCCAGTACACAGGGCTTGGAGCTTGGATGTTACCTCGCTGGGGATGTGCTCGGTGAACTTACAGAGTGTGGAGCTTTGGCAAGTACTGGAAAGCAGACTGTCCAACAAACTGGATGGGATTGTCATAAAAATGGCTGCAATGGGAAAGAGGAACGGGTCAGAGTCTGCTGCACATGGAGAGAAGATGCTGTTACAGGTCAAGAGCTTCAGAGCTACCAGCAGCAAGCCATGCAGGAGGTGCTGCTGTGCTGTGAGGAATTCTTGTTCCCAGATAAACACAGGCTCTCCCACTGGCCTGTTTTGGCTGGACATTGCTACAGCTGAGGTCTCCTGCTGCTCTGAGTGGGCCCTTTGGGGTCCTGCTGAACCAGATGGGCTAGAAAGGTGTAAAACCCTTCTTCATCCTACTGAGAAACACCTGGCACTGGAGGACACCTCCTGTGGTCTCACACACAGCACCAGCACCTTTCCCACTTGTCACAGTCAGTGGAGTGAGCTCTTCTAGGACACAGTGAGACATGGGAGGACTTCAGTCACCTCCTACAAGAAGCACTTCCCCCCACTAACTGTGGAAGACTTTAGATGGGCAGAGGCAATGGAGAGATGAACATTGTGGGTGTATGGGCCCCCATCATCACCCTGTGGATGCTGCCCAAGCAGATGGGGATGAGGCTGGTTGTTCTGGCTGGTTTCACCCAGTGTCACCATGGCTTTCCAGATATTGATATTTCTGTAATTTAAGTCCAGTTTGGACAAGCAGAGCTTTTGTCACTTGCCATGGTTTTCAATATCTTTGTGGTTCAGAGAAGTATCCAAAAATCTCTAACTGTGCCTGGATCAGAGCAGAAATGATCTGACAGCTGAGTGTGTTTATCTGCAGAGCTTTGTGTCCCAGGTCTGGGCACACACACAGGGATCTGGAATCCCAGCTCTCTGACACGTGTGGCTGCTGCTGTAGCTGGCCAGCAGCTTTTCTGAGCACAAGGAATAAACATCAGCAGATGTCAGCCAGGGCTTAGGTGGTTTCCATGCAGACCACCTGTGTTTTGTTCCTTCCTTGCTATCAGCCTGTGGTGCAGCAAACGTCAGCTGCAGGGAAAGGAGAACCCACAGCAGTTCCGAGAAGGAGCTGAGAAGCAGCAATTTCAGCCTGCTTTGGCACGTGGATAGCAAGTATCAGATTGTTGTCATTTGACCACTGTCAGAAGCTAAAGACAGCAGGAAATGCCCCTTTCTGGGCAATGTAAAGATGTAGGAAGCATTACTTAATTTTCTTACATTGTTTGGAGGAGGGGATTCCCAACGAATGCGTTCTCCGGAATAGCTTTGATGTTGTTGTTGTGAAAACCACTGTTGGGAGAAACAAATATCTTGGTATTAATTAAATTAACCTTCTTTTCTCAACACTTTTAAAGCTAAAGAGCCTTCAAAATATTCATCAAATAGGAGATATAGGCTCCTTCCCAGGTGCAGCATCATCCCAGCAGGTGAACAAGGTCTGTGGTTTGGCAGGACAAAATCTGCTGCATTTACTCTGTGGGTGTTCCTTATGTGACACCACCAACTCCACCGAGGGTACAAGGACTTCAGGTTTAACACTTTACAGGTCAGGAAACAGAAAAAAGCAAATACAAGATTTTCTATCCACCAGGAACTACAATTTTTGTGTATGGTTTCCATAACAGCCCCACAGCTGCCAACCAGAGCGTGCCAGGAATTATCAGCCCATGTGACTTTAAAGGATTTGTAGCTCTAGCTGGGATATTTTTGGTTAAGCTTGAGAACCAGCTGACAGAACCAGAGGACACAGTCTCAAGCTGCACAAAGGGAAATTTAGGTTGGATATTAGGAAGAAGTTTTTTACAGAAAGGGTGATAAAGTTCTGGAATGGCTGCGCGGGGAGGTGGTGCAGTCACCATCCCTGGGTGTGTTTAGAACAGACTGGATGTGGCACTGGGTGCCAGGGTTCAGTTGAGGTGTCAGCACTGGGTTGGACTCGATCTTGAAGGTCTCTTCCAACCCAGTGATTCTGTGAATTCTGTGAAAATTTCTATCAGCAAACTTTTTCAGCAGAAGAGAGTTCTGTGGCCACAGCCTGACCTCCTGTACAGCAAAGGCAGTCACAGGTTCCTGTGTCCAGGACTAGGACCAAGCTCTGGGTGATGCCCAAGTTGTTTATCCCAGAGGAGTCTGAGCAGGTGATTAGTTGATGACTGTTTGCAATTTGCCTCTTCTTTAGTGAAGGCATTTCAAAAGCCATCTCAAAGGGGATTAAGGATCTTATTCTCATTTTGAAGGTGAGGATAATGATGATATTGGGCTGAACAAAGAAATCTCATGAGAATTCTTCCAGTACAGAAAAAAGTAGTGTCAGATTTTTACTCCAAGGCTTCCAGCAACATGAGAGCAGCTGCTTTTGTCCCACCCCAGCCTGGCCCCAGTGTGACACAGGAACTGTGGCTCCACATCAACTCACCCCACCCTGGGGCTTCTACCTTCAGGTGATAAGTGGGATGGTTTCTTATTTTTAGTGTCTCCCAGGCTGACCAATTAGAGGAAGGAGAGCTATCCAGTTAATGGTCATAAACTTTGGTAATTCTGTATTATAAATTTATCCTAAGGGAGATAAAACAGTTTCTTTGCATTAGAGGAGGTGGCACAGTGCCTGCAGAAACTGTGGCCTCACAATAACACGGTTGAGTCCAGGTTGTGGTCCCAGGCTGGGGAATGGACATCAGAAGCAGCCAGAGAACAGATGGAATTTGAGCCCCTGAGATGCCACAGGAGAGTGAGGAGCAGTAGGAGGAACCTGCTCCAAGGCTGGCAGAGACTCCCACTCCCCTCCGAGGTGTGGAGGCTGATGGGGAGCTGGTCAGGGGGATGGAAATTGAGGAGATAAACTGCTTTGATGCAGTGGGTAGGGCTGGGAAGGAAAAGAAAGGCTTGGACTGAGTGCTCTCCTCAAGTCAGAGCGCACCCGATGCTTTATTGGTCACTCTCCCACAGGGAGTGGGTGTGAAAAGGAGTAAATGGAAAATCTCACAGCTCCTGCAGTCGGCCCAGTGTCCTGATAGCCCCGGGGAATTCCAGCAGCTCGTTGTAGTTCAGATCTTTGAAAGACAGAGAAAGGAAAAGCGTTAATTAACTTTTCTGTAGGGACTCCTACACCTTTGAAGCTGGAAACTTGGTCATTAACATGGGAGACAGGTTTTTCCTACCATGCTGATCCAGCCACTGCCTGGAAACACAATCTCACCCACTCCTGCAGCAGGAATATTGCAGCAGGAATATTTCCTGCTGGGAGCACTGTCAGGTGAGAGCCAGTCCAAGCCATGGCTGCTGACAGGGGGCTCCTCCCTGCCAAGTGTCCTGTGCCCAGCACTAGGCAGTGGAGCTGCTCCCCATCTCCTGAGGGCCCTGGCCCCTTCTCCCAGGAGCTCAGCCCAGGCTTTTGGCTCTGAGTAATTTTTCTTGGCTCTCCAGGTCAAAATGGGGTTCTTTGAAGGACAAGAGACACGAGCAGGGTCAGTTGTGTGGGGCCCATGAAGGGCTTCTCTGGGTCTCTTGCTCTGTGGTGCAGAGGGGATCAGGGACCATTCCCTCAGTGGGGACATTCCTCATTCCCCCTCCTGGGGACACTGGGTCTCCCTGCTGCTGGGACATGCTGTGGCTGGGAACAGTGGGAAGAGGTGTCTGTGGGAAGACTTAGGTCTTCTCCTGATGGTTGGAGCCAACCCCACATTGGAATCTGTGAGCCAAAGCTGGAAGTGATGTGCAAAAGGTACTGACACTGTTGAGCATTAAGTCTAATTTGCTGTGTGGTGAAATAAATAAAATATGCTATGTTGGTTGTAATGACAAGTATAGAAGTTACCCACCCCAACTTGGCAACTAAAAGAGACATCTGAGTCTGAATGAAATCTCAAGAGTTGTGTTTGTTCTCCAAGGATGGGCTTAACCTCTGCAAAAGGATTTATTTGACTTTTGGTGCACTGCTGGCAACCTGGGAGGAGCAGCCCTTCAGAGGCACCAATCCTGCTGTTGGCTGGAGGGTGCCCATGGAGACTGGCTGGGCTTTGGGTGTGCAGAACTTCTCCAGCATGCCAGGCTTTCTCCTTGGAGGGCAATTTCAGCTGTCGCAGTAACATTTGACCCTGTCCTGGCCATCCCACTTTGCAATTCACTGAAGTCTGAAAGGCATGCAACTGCTTCCTACCTGCATGACACTCACCAGGTTTTAAGTGGTAGATACTTTGGAACATGATTACTGGCTCCTGGAGATTACTGTATAATTACACTTAATGAACCTCAAAGTAATTACCATGTAACCTGGATTGTGGTTTATGGAACAGAAATAACTGAGCATTTACACAGCAATGGGCTGCTGCCCAATTACCCTGTAATTCTCATCCTCTGGCCCAGGCATGGTCATTATGTTATGATCTCTCTTGGCCCCCTTGCCTCTTACATCTTCTCTCACTACCAGTGCCCCTGCTTGGGAACGACTCCATGGCACCAGCTCAGCTTTGCCCTGAAGGTGTTTAGATGGGAAATCAACCCAGAGAGTCTCTCCAAATAGGTCCTTCCAGGACTTCCAGTTTATATGATTTATGTCTTTGGGAATGCTTATCACAGAATTACAAGATAGGGCACAAACCCAAGAGAAAAATATGGAATGAGGTTCTTGTGGGTGGATTTTGTCAGGTTTAGCTCTGACAAGGTCCACACCAGACCTTGCTGCTGGATTCCCTGAGAAGCCCAGGTGCTGTGGCAGGTCCTGGTTTGGCAGGGTTTGTCCCCTGACACTGAGGGCAGTTTTCCCTCCTCCAGTTACACGGGGATCTGGATGCAGGTACTCTGTGTAGAGATTTGGGCAGATGAACCCTGCTCCTGTAGGACCCAGGAAGGGCTCGTGCTGTCTGATAGTTGGCAGTGCTGGCAATCAGCAGGGGAGGAGCACAGGGCTGGCAGTGAGACCCTGAGCTCTGCCTGCCCAGTGCACACCCTGCAGAGTGGTGGCAGGGTCCCAGCACACCTGAAGCTGCTGTGCCTGTCCCAGGGCCCAGGAGTGGAACAGGAGTGGTGTCTCCTCCTCACATCTATTAGGCAGGAGAGCTCTGCCTCTCCCTGAACTTGCTCTGACACACTCTGTTCTCATCCTGCTCCAAGCAGATCAGTGCTTTTTCCTCAGACTTCCCTGCTTGAGCCCAAATTGATCTGTTCAAGGGTAAATAGCCCAACACATGACTGCTCATAGCCTCACTCTTGACTTGTAGCTCCCTAACAGCTGTTTGGTGCTCTTGGCCAGTGTCTGCAGATGGCACCTGCCAGGTTCTATCAGGGCCTGGCTGAGGGCTCTCACTTGCACAGGCTTGGTTACCAGGGGCAGGACTGGTAATGATACATCCCTTCTCTGCTGCTCAGGAAGATACAGGAGAGAATTTCCCAAGTGAACAAGCAATGGGAAGTGCAGGCAGGACCCCACTGGGCATTTCCAAAGCATCAGTCAAATCTGATTAACCTCCAGATCCCTGCACTGGTTGAAATCAGAGGCATTAGCAGCCTAAGTCGACTGACAGCCCCAAATTATGCACATAAGGTGCATAATACCTTTAAAAATTTCACCCTGCAGTGAGTCCCTGAAATCAGAGGGAGATTCCACAGGGAGCAGGAAGCTGCAGAGGTCATTCAAGGCTGGGTGTCTGCCTGTGCCACTTCCCTCCCCTGCACCACAAACTGGGGCTGGGATGAGCCTGTGTGATGCCAAGGGATGATTGATCCCTGGAGAAGAGGCTCTGTGAGCCCCAGCCCCGGGTGACACTCAGCCCATCACTGCAGTGTCACTGCCACTGTGGAGGCTTCCTGTGATGGCACAGGGCTGTTTCTGTGAGCTGCCAACAGATGGAAAATATTGCCCAGCAGAGAGGAGCCTTGGCTCCCCTGTGATTCACTAGCAGAACAAGGGATCTTAGATCTGCAACTGGTATTATTTACAGGGAATAATTCATTGTGCTGTAATATTTGCTCCTGTCTTCAAAAATGTGTTTCCTTTCCAGCCTGCACCTCTTCCAGGCAGGCTGGTCTTTCATCAGCAGATGAAGGTTCTGTTTGTACCTCTGCATGTGAGCAAGTACGTACAGGACCAGCTCTTCCTGAGCGAACACACACCGTTCCCAGCCCTGGCAGCATCCTGGGGCCTCCCTCCCCTCTGCACTTGACACATACAAAGAGCATTCATTGTTCAGCAGCTCCTGCTGGGTAAAAGCCCATCTTGGAATGCTGGCAGCCACTGGGCTTGTTGGAAAGTGGAAATGCACCAGGTGTAGTCACGCTGCTGCACCCCGGCTGCCAGCGACCCCGTTCTGTTCTGTTCAGAGGAGACAATGTGCCTGTGCTCGCCCCTGCCCTGCTTCCTGGGCTTTGGGGAGGTGAGCCTCCCTCCTGGAAAGAGCCCAGCTGCTGTGGGGAGCAGGTTCCTGGGTGCTGCTCACAGCTGGCTGCTCTGGATCGTGTGCTGCTCTCACTGCCCTGACTTGTCCCCGGGGCAGCTCCCGGCCCAGCTCTGCCCAGTTCATGGGGTTCAGCTGGATGGAGGGGGCTGGAAGAAACCAGCACTCAGGATGGTCCTCAGGTGCCATCTCTTCCCTGCAGTGGGGCCACTCTTCCCAAAGCCCAGACCCAAACCATGACGTGAAAAAGTTGACCTGTCCCTTCTTCTTTCACAGAACTGGAGTTGTGCTCTGGTCCAAGCAATGACCCAGAAACAACATTCAACCTCCACCAGGGTGTTCCTATCCATGGGAAGTTTCTGTTCAATTAGTGAAATCCAGTCCTCAGGTCTTCCCAGGTGCTGTCAGGCTCCATCTGGCCCAGACATCTCCTCTGTGCCTGCTGTCAATGGGGAGTTTGGCCCAGCCCATGTGCCTGCTGGTGGCTCTCCAGAGCTTCTTCCCCAGCACAGGGTCAAGGCAGATTGGAAGGACTCACAGCTCGGTGGGTCAGAGACGATTTTGCTTTTTGATTCCAGTGGCAAAAAAATGTCCTCTCCTGAGCATGCCAGGGAACTGCCCATCAATCACAAACCCTGTCCAGGATCTGGTAGATGTAGGAAATGGAGGTGCTGGAGCAAACACCTTGAGGGGTTCCCTTCCTCTCCCTGCCTTAACTGAGGTACTTGGGCAATGCTTTGTTTCCCTAGCTCCACACTCTGCCACCTTCCCACTGCTTCCAGACTTGGGATGAAGCAGGGAAAGCTGTAAAAGGCCACTTCACTGTTCCCACTGCACTGCTGTGGCACGGGCTGGGGTGGCCCAGGAGGCCTCTTGGCCCAAGGGAGCTGGACCTGGCAGTGCTGCCCCAGCTCTAGGGTCTGACCAGTGCCTCCCAGTGCAGCTCTGATCTCCACTGAAAATCCCAGCAGTGTCCAGAGCGTGGCTGTTGCAGCCAGGACTCCTGTCTGCTCTCCTGTCTCTTTGTGTGTGACATGTGGGGTTTCCTGGCTGTGGAGTGCTCTCCTTTTGGCACAAAGCAGATCAATGGCAGTGTTACTTGGTGGAAGGATGGCAACACACCACGGCCGTGCTATGCCAAGCAGTAGGGAAGCCTCACAAGAACAAAAATCAATTAAAAATAATGAGCATGACATAAGGGAGCTTTTCCCATTATCAAGGGCTTTTGAAAGTGAAATCAGTCAGGCAAGAGGCTCAGTACTGATGTGCAAGAGCAATGGCTATGAATAATCCCTTTCCTCAGCTAGGCTCAAAGTTACCACCAGCTCTAGCATGGCAGTGGGATGGCAGGAGGAGCCTTGTCTGTTCTTCTACTTGAGATGAAAGCCTCTGAAAGGTCACCCAGTCTGCCCAAGACACAGTGAACTGGCTGGCTTTCCATTGTTTTTATTGCTAGAGGGAGCCTATAGCTTCATATTTGGAAGATCTTAACCAACACTGTTGTTTATTTAGAAATAAAAGTAAATTGACATCAAAGGCCCAGTTATTTTGGGCTTTAACTGCCAGGGTGATTTGAAGCTGACAGCAAGCAGCCTGGAACTATTAATATCTTCAGTCATGCCAAAAGGAGAGAAGGAGGGGAAAGAGTCTCAGGTCAATTTTCTGCCTGTTAGGGACTATTAGTGGTTCCACACAGGAAGCCAAAAAAAAAATTATATAGTACTATAAATTCTTCCATAAGCCACAAAACACCACAAATTTGCAGCTAATAAACCTGAAGATGAAGTGAGATTAGAAGCTGTAGATGGGATATTTGCTGACTATTTCAGTCCCAGTGGGATTGGAGATGTTACCATGGAGCCTGGAGGGGACTTTGTGCAGCCTCCTCTGAGGACCTGCATTTCCACCTGTCCTGTGCTGGCACCTCATCAAGCTGCCAGTAAATGTAATTATTGCCTCTGCTAGTTGTGCTGGTTACTGTGGGCAAATCAAGCACTGGAAATGATTTAATTGGTAGTCTGGAAGCCCAAGGGGGCCATGGTGACCATGTAGTTTGACCTCTTGCCCAGTGCTGAGCAGACAGCTTTACCCAGACTCCATACATCCAGTCATGGCTTGTGGCTGAGCTGCCAGATCAGTCCAAATATGAAAAGTAACTGCACAATCAGGTGCTGTATTTTATAGGATCACAGCTTCATTAAGGTTGGAAAAGCCAAGATCATCGAGTCCAAGCATTAACCCCACACTAGAATATGTCCCTAAACACCCTAAGTGGTTTTTTGAATGCTTGCAACACTTTCTGTTGTGTCACACCAGCCCAAAGCCCACTCTCCTGGCAGAGGCTATTGTGGCAATGGTCCCCTGAACGGGGAATAATTAGCATTGACTCCATGATTGCAGAAGGCTGATCCATTGCTTTATTCTTCTATATCATACTATATTATACTATACTATACTATTAAGAAACTCCTACCTCTTACAAACTGTCTGATACAGCTTTAACTTAATTGGTCAATTAATCTAAACACTATCTAGTGTCTAATTAAGAAACTACTCTTTCATAAACAATTTCCTATAACACATTCCACATGTGCACAATGACAGGTGCAGCAAATGGAGATAAGAATTGTTTCTTATTCTCTTCTCCGAACTTTCTCACAGCTTCTCACAGCTTCCCAGGAAAATCCTGGGAGAGAACTGTGTCTCTCTCTGTTGAGAGGATATGTGATTACCACAAGTGGCAGCAGTGTGTGTGTGCCCTTGCCCAGCTCAGCCTGGGGGATGAGACGCTGCCAGTGCTATAAGAAGTGAGAGGAGGCAAGGGGGATGTGGAAGGACCCAGAGCACTTGTCTGGCTCCAGGCAATGTGCCCATCCCCTAAAGGAAGAGGGGGATGTTCACATGCACCACAGAGAGGCAAGACCCACCATGGGATTCATCTGCTAGGGTCAGTGTTTTCACTGGGACATTAATCATGCCCTAGAAAACCCCTTTTTTTTTGCAAGTTATAAGGAGAAGCCAGGCTATGATGGAATTTGAGGAGTGCATGTGTGTCTCAAAGGTGCAGAGATGGGCTGCCCACTGTGGGAAGGTTGTTGGGTACTTAGGGTACATGATTCTTGCCAGGAGCAAGCAGCAGTCTCTGAACAAGGATTAATTCTGCTGGCCTGGAAATGTCTCAGCCTCTCACTGATAGGGTGCTGCAGCACTTGACATGGTTTCTGTGGCACTGATGGTCCATTGCTGAGACAGGGGGACTCTCTGTGGGTTGTGCCTTGCACCCTTGCAGCCACCAGCCCCTCCCAGTGCAGCTCTGACCTCCACTGGACATCCCAGCAGTGTCCAGTGTGTGGCTGCTCCACCCAGGACTCCTGTCTGCTCTCTGACTGACAGAGGTGATGGATAAATGTTTGATGTGTTTAACACTCTGCCCTGCACATTCAGACACAAAGGGACCTCGGTGCTGGGACACACAGAAACACCCAGGAGCTGATGGCTCAGGAGGCAGGCAGGGAGGAGGGGGCTCCCGGACAGGCTGGAGAGGAAGGCAAAGCTCAGGGAAGCCTGGTCTACAGCAGAGCATTCCCCAGCTGAAGGAAAGAAGCTGGGGATTTCTACCTGCTCCCCAAGGTGCACAAATGGCTGGGGATCAGCCCCTGGAGCTCTGCTGCTAGCAGGAGGGAGCGTGGGATGGAAGCAGAGCTCCTGTGCATCGGCACATCCATGGTGGAAGCGTGCTCCCAGCTGCCTCTGCTGCCCTTCTGCTGCCTGCAAGGGCTGCTCCTCCTCTGCACAGGCATCACTTCACATCACACACCTTGGAGGAAGAGCTGCTCCAGGAAAGGCTCTGGCAACAGGGAAAGGCTTTGGGCAAAAGGAAGCCCGAAGAGCCAGAGGAGCTGAGGACCTGTGATGGGTCACAGCCTGTGTGCAGATGCAGAGGTTGGAGCTTGGAGACCCCCAGTGCTGTTGTTCATTGCAAGATCAGTGGCTCCAAGGCTGCAAGAACAGTGGCAGGGGGGGCCAGGCTGGAGAGCTGGCCAGGTGAAGAGGGGGTGTGAGGGTCTGGTGGGCAAAGGGAAAACAGGGAGAGTCCTGCCATGGAGATGAGCCTTAGAGCGGAGCCATGGAAAAGTGCAGCACCTCCAGAACCACCTTTTCACCTGAACTGCCTTCACTTTCTCTCTTTTTTTCCTTTATAAACCTGCAAAATATCATGTCTGACTGGGCTTGTGTTCTGCTAAAGCTCAGCCTGGTTACAAGGCACTGACTGGCTCAGAGCTGAGCTGCACCAGGGAGGGCACGTTCCTGGTAGCCCAGGCTCCTGCCTTAGTGGGAGAAGCTGCAGCAAACTGGGAGGAGGGCCCAAGGAGACACCTAGTCAGTGCCAGGTGTGTTTGCCAGTTCAGTTTTACAGGTGACTCTCACTGTTTAGAAAAGTCACTTTCCACTTACACAGTGATCAGAGCAGTCAGTGAACTTTATAGCTCTGTTCTTGGGCCGGGCACAGACACCTTAGCAGACACCTGTCTTTTCAAACCAAAACACTGAGCCTCTCCTGAAGTCCCTCCCATCCTCTGGCAGGGCAGCTTGGGATGACACAACCAAGCTCTGGTGAGCTGCCTGGGGAGCCATGCTGACACTGGAGCATCAGGATGCTGAGGAAGTACCAGAGCAGCTCAGTGCAGCAAACAGGGTGTCCTTGAGGGGTCAAATCCATCAGCTGCTTTGGGAATTGTACAGATTTGGCATTAACATCAAGAGACTGCACAAAAGGCTTCAAATTAAACATGCTGATAGAGAGAGATCCACTTGAGGATCAAGGTACCATTTGACAGACAGTTTTCTGTGAGAACAGCAAAGCCTGCCTGGCCCTTAAAGTGTTAAACAACCTTTGTATGAGCTGTATTGGACATATTTCCCATTTCCTTCTTCCTGCCTTCATTGCCCAAGGTGCACTTTATATTAATTTTCTTACTTTCTTTTTTTTTTTCCTCTCTCCCATAGAAAATCCAGCTCTCCAGAGGAGTTCGTAGGTTTCAGCTCTGCTCTGCATTTACAGACTCGACTAATTACCCAGATAATGGGACGGGTGCTGTGGTAAGGGCATTTCCTGTGAGGCAAGGTTAGGCAGATAAAGTGCCTGGAGCCAGAGGGTTTTGGATTCAGCCCTTCTGGGAGACGTTTCTAATTTATTAGTGCTATTTTTAAAAAATAAATTAAAAGGTTTTTAAATGAATGGAGATTTGCTCTTTCCAAGTGATTTATCTCCTTTGTGTGATGGGTGGAGGAGCTGGCAGAGATGCAGATGGGGAGGGAGAATCCAGGGAGAGAGGAAACAGCGGGGTCATCTCAGGTGGAGGGGATGGGCAGGGCTGTGTGGCCTCTCTGAGCAGAGACAGGCTGGAGATTTCCCAAAGGAGCAGCACTTCTGGGGCAGATTGTTCCTATTTTGGCTGCAGCCCGGAGGCCTCCAGCACTTTGAGCCGATCCTGGGGAGCAGCCACTCATTCCCCAGCCCTGCCTGTGCCCCAGGAGTCACCTTGGCCCTGCTGGGGGCTGGCTGGGAAGGCAGGACACTGCCAGGACAGGCTTCTGCTCTCTGCCAGCACCAGGGGCTGTCGGTGTGAGTGTGCCAGGGCAGGGGAGCCCTGGCCCCTGTCCTTGCTCCCTGGGACCCGGCCGTGTCCGTGACAGGGCCCACTGGCAGGGCCACAGCTCTTACTTTTGCATTTTCCCCTTTGCCTCAGCAGCTCCAGACAGAGCTCTGAGCAGGTGTTGGGGAATGTGAGGTGGCTTTTGTGGTGGCGGACATGCACATGCCTTGCCAGGGTGCTGCTTGGCACTGCCAGCCCAGCTGAGCCACACCTGAGAGCACAGACCTGTCAGAGCCACTGCTGCTGCCCACCTGCCTTGTACCGAGCCCCCAGGGACTCTCATCCTCATCAGGATTCCTGCTGTGTGTGTGTGACAGCCAGCCCCCAGGGCCACCACCACCCCTCTCCCTGCTTGGACATAACAGTCTGATGGGAGAAAAAAAAGCTTCTTCCTTTTCTTCAAAGCAGAGATCCCATCCCAGGGGCATCCCATGGATCTTCCCAAATTCTCCACCAAAGCAGTTGTGGAAGTGACTCAT
>VYZP01086323.1:0-10755 GCA_013400635.1 Hypocryptadius cinnamomeus | reverse complement strand
GCAGAGCCCTCAGGTGGATCAGCCACTCCCCACAGTGTGGTATCATCAGAAAACTCGCTGAGGGTGCGTTAGGTGACAAGTGACTTCATCTAGGTGACAGAATCACAAACTATGCTCAGTTGGAAAGGACCCACAAGGATGACTGAGTCCAATTCTTGGCTCTGCACAGCGCCATTCCAAAGAGCCACACCAGGTGCCTCAGAGTACTGGCCAATTGCTCCTTCAACTCTGTCAGGCTTGGTGCTGTGACCACTTCCCCAGAGAGCCTGTTCCAGTGCCTAGCCACCCTCCAGGTGGAGGAAATGTTCCTAATATCCAGCCTAAACCTCTCCTGACACAACTTCAGCCCATTTACTTGGGTCCTGTCACTGGTCACTGCAGAGAAGGGATCAGTGTCTGCCCCTCTGCTTCCCCTCATGAAGATATTGAAGACTGTGATGAAGTCTCCCCTCAGTCTCCTTTTCTCCAAGCTGAATAGACCAAGGTATCTCAGCCATTCCTCACAAGCTCCCCTCAAGGTTCTTCAATCTTCGTGGTCCTCCCTTGGACATTCTCTAGCAGCTTCATATCTCTTTTTTATAAATCCTTATTCCATGAAATACCTTTGAGGAGTGACAACTCCCTCCCTCCTTACTCTCAAAAGCACTTGGCAGTTGGCTTTTTTGGGGTAGAAACGGCAGTAATGGTATCTTTCCCCATTTCCACAGTGGCTCAGAGCAGCTAACAGGGGCTCAGACCTGTCACACTTATTCTTTTTATTGAATTTGCAAGACCTTGGGTCTGAAGCTCATCAGTCTTGTTCTGGTTGAATTTTTGTTGACTTTTAGCCTTCCTTTTATTGTCTCAGCTATGAAAGCAACTCCTCTAATTGAGCAAGAGCTGGTGATGAATCTGTTTTAATTGTATATAGTACAAACCACTCTTTTTTTCACAGATAACAGTAATGAGCAGCCATTCTATGCAGAATGGGATAGTTACACCTCTGACACAATGGCATAAGGCAGAGAAACCCAGGTCTGGTGCAATAGCACCAGAGGCCTCGAAAAGCAGAGATGTACAACATGATGCAGAGGAGTACAGGCATGGAGTGATAGAAAGTGGGGAACAAGACTGGCACAGGAGAGAGACTCTGCATCTATAAACAGCTCTCCTGTGATCAGTTAAAGAAATGCGGACCCAGAACTGGCCAGAACTTGTTTTGAAGATAACAAAGAGAACAAATAAATATGCCATATGTAGGGAACACCATACATAGTAAATTTGGATGTAGTAGGATGCTATACCACTGAAGAAAAAGGAAGATGTAAAAAAAATGTGTACAAGTGGCCTCAAGTGGCTCCTGGAGAGAGAAAGAAGAAACCAGTGATATCAGGATCTTTTTCCTCCTGAATGATTCATGAGGCTGACAGCTTCTGACACTGCCCTCTCTAGGGGCCCAAATCTGTTGGCTTCAAGATGCAGAGGAGTAGTGGGAAGATAAGCTCTACGAAAAGGGTGATAAAAACTACAGAATGGGGATGTTTCAATTTTAATTTTATTATTACCAAGACTTTTCCATATAGAAGGGATTTGACTGAAGTTCTATTAGTTTATGTTCTATAGAATCATTCAGATCAGAAAAGACTTCCAAGATTACTGAGCCCAACCTTTGACTGAACACCACTATGTCAACTAGACCATAGCAGGTCCAGTCATTTATTGAATGACTTTCACTGAGCAGCCTGTTCAGAGCTTGACAACCTTTTTGGTAAAAAAATTCTTCCTGCCGTCCAGCCTGAGCCTCTCTTGGCTCTACTTGAGGCTATTTCCTCTTGTTCTGTTGTTCAATGCCTGGGAGAAGAGACCGACCCCACCAGGCTACAACCTCGTTTCATGTAGCTGTGGAGTGATAAGGTCCCTCTGATCATCCTTTTCTCCAGACAAAACAACCTCAGGTCCCTCAGCCACTCCTCATATGACTTACTCTCTAGACCTTTCCCAAGCTTCATTGCCCTAAGAAATATTTATTTTTAAAAAAGCCACTGGCAGACTGGTGTGTGCAGCTTCTCGTTTGAATGTATTGTCAGTATTCGATGCTTGATTACCCTACATTTATCTACAAATGGACCTTCAGCTTACTTAGAGCTTCCAGCAGGGGAGCACAGCTACCACACCCCTTCGGACAATACCATGTCTGTTGGGGAGGCTCTAGTCATTAACCAAGCAGACATCATTAAGAGGAACGCACGTGGAATGTCGAGGAAAAAAGGGAACACCTGCCTAAGCTAGCCACATCAGTCAGATCAACCCATGCAATCAGTGGCACATCAGATCTCACAGCCAGGTTACCCTCCCTCATATCCAACAGATGATTCAAGATTCATGGGTTAGTCTTTTAGGATTTCCATCATCCTAACAATATATTTCTAACTTTACTTGCACGTAAGTTATGATTCCTCTATCCCATAAGCAGGATTTTGAGTACAATGCTGCAACAGCTGCCAGGTCATAGGGAATGAAGCCATCTCAGAGGGACAGGGTGCTGCCTCCAGCACGGGTGCAGCAGGGCCTGGAGCCTTTGCTGAAGTCTGTGCTATGATGATGGTGGCGTGGTCCAGGCCTAGGTGACCAACAGTGGTGAGAGAGAAAAATCACCAGACATAAGCAGCCTTTTGTCAGTCATACAGTAAATTTTAATCTTTTCTAGTTTTTGAAAGCACAGTCAGAAAAAGTTTGTCCTACTAAATCAGGTAGTTTACCATATAAGGCTGAGATATAGATACAGTCTAATTAATCAAAAATGGTACAACTAGACTTCATTGACAGCTTACCTGTTCTGCTAAAACCAGTTTTGAAACTAGTTTTTGACATCAGAGTTTTTGAAAGCCATCTGCAAAGTTAAATTTTGATAATAATGTAACCATTCTTCTCACAATAGTATTTGCATTCTCTCAGGTCTGTGAAGGATTTGAATATTAGCATGCATAACACTGAAAATAGATTTATCAGGGCAGATAACCCGTGCTTGTAAAAGACATTATTTGTGAGAAAAATTTGCTGCTTAGGTGTTCCCTGTAGCAGTGTCTGTCTTGTGCACCTAGTGCCCCTATCTATTGAAGCATAAAGACCATTGTGAAGGCATAAACAGTGGTTCATTTTGGTGGTGTTGAAGCTGTTTTTGTTCAGCATCTGTAGATTGCTGTGATGGGAGCAGCTAACCTCAAAACTTCCAGGCTGTTTTTACTTATGTTCAAAGACTAGGCAAATGCTTAGCAATTAAAAATTAATCATTAGTCAGGCCTTATGTGTATCATACCACATGTCTGATACACCTTTCTGGCTCTTGATATTCACAGGGTTGACTGGCTTTAGGTCTCTGAGGTCTGAGGATGGCTAGGCTCAGGACCACTGTGATAATAGAAAAAAATTTGACAGATTTGGCCCAAACTATTATTTCCTCCTTTTGTAGGCCAAAACCAGTCTATTGTGGTCCTTCCAGACATGTGTTACTGATTTTCTAGAAGGGTGTTACCTGTAAGGTGACTGCTGTCTGATTCCTTCTAACAGTTGCACACTGGATATCACTGTCTTACTTGTACTGTTTTGATGCAACTGTACCAAACAAACCTTGTAAAATCTGTAGCTTCTGACATCAGTCAGTCTTTTGATATGTGTGGCTGCCACACACACAGAACAAAGTCACTAACAGGCCTGAAGCCTGAGGTAGGTAAGAGAAGGTAAGAAGTAAAAGAGGCAATAATTTTAATTTCATTTAATAAAGCACGTTAAGCAATGCACAGGTTTTAGTTCAGCAATGCCATGGCTTAAAAGAATTTCAAGCTAGTCCAGATCAAACCTCAGAAAAGATACAGCTCTGTCTGATTTGGTGGTCAAGACATTCCACAGAAAGAGAAAGAACAGAAATCACCTCTTTCACCAAATACTTCCCCACGCAACCCCTCACACCTCAGTTTCAGAAGAGTTTGGTAAAACCCTGGGCAGAACAGAAACGTGAAACATATCCTCAGAATCTAGCACAGGTTTTCTGAGTTCATATATTTTGTTCTCTGACTCATCCCTTTAAATACCTTTTCATTAATCAAATTCATCCATGCACTTTTGGTAGAGAAAAACAGAACATCATTAATTCAAAGACCAATACAATTATTTAAAATTTTTGGAGTGCAGTTTTTTTTTAATAGTAGATCAGGGAATATGGAAAAAAAAAAAAGGTTTCTACTTCTTAGAAAAAGGTCTTATTATACATCTCAAAAATTACTTCAACTTTGTTTAAATGGAAGAGGAAGATATCAGTCTTAAGTTTCCACACAAAATAACTGGAATCTGTAGGCTAGAGGGTTTAAAATTATGGTACTTTTAGTTGGCATTTTTTAATTACAAGTATAGTTTGAGTTGGATATCACACCGCAGAAATGCTAAAGGGTGTGTATGTCATGTATTGCATTGCATTTGTGAACCTTGTGAACCACAAGGATTAATTATAATCTCCAAAGAAGCTTGCACTATAAAAAAAAAATTTGGATTTTCAGATGGATGGCTGTCTCACCTGGTAATTTAACTTCTGGGAAAATCAGTGATGACTGTGTAAGGGAACAGCTTAGCCAAAGCCAAGAAGTGAACCACCAGGCAGCAGGAAGTATTTCCAGAGATAATCCTAGCTTGGAGCTGGTAGGGTTTGACATACTCCAAAAAGAATGAAACTTCTGTTTATATCCCTTATTTTTACAAGGGGATGCTCATGCATCTCCAGTTTTACTCTACACCAGTTTTGGGTGTAGACAAGGAGAGGTGGTCATCAGCCTGTCCCTCCAAAGCAGCACTCTACTCACAACACATAATGGAAAGAAAGAAATCTTCTTTATCCTGACTGGACCCCAAAAGCCTCTTTGGATCACTCAAAATCACATTGAGCTCCCCACCACCTTTTCACACTACTACTTCTTTCTGCTACAAAATTCAGTTTATATTTGCCAGCAATGAAGGAAGGAAAATTTAATATGTCCTTATTACTAGAACAACAAAATACAATTTTTATCAACAGTCCAGAGAATCCCTGTAATACTGTGGGTGTAATTTACTGTGTCTTCAGGAAAAGACCTTATAGCTAGCAGCAGCATTCTTCTGTTTCTCACTCTCAAAACACACTAATCTGGCACTTTGTCCAGCTCTGGTGTTAATACAGTCACAGCCATGCAGAAGTGAGCACTTTCAGTTTTAAAACTTAATCTGGATTACAGGAATAAGCAGTCTCAATTTCCATTTTGCAGTCATGGTCCAGCGGACACCTAAAAGGCAAGTTTTCTCCTCAGCTGAGACTTTGTTCCACGAAGGATAGTTGAGTGAACTTTTGCTCTTTCTAAAAAGAGCTGTACCGAAACAGTACAGGATCTTTGTTACAACTTTGCTTCAAGTTTTTTTTCTCATTTTTTCAGAATGGTTGTATACCAAAAGTAGCTAAAGATCTGGAGGCTTCTTTGCAAAGTGATTTTGGAAAATGATGCCCTGTCTATCTTGATATTTGAGCTTCTTCTTTTTGACAAGGCTTTATAAGATAAGACATATTTTCAGATTAACCAACTGAAACTGAAGAACTAAGAGAATGTATGATGTTGAGTATAAATACATGCCAAAGTGCCTTCTTTACACTTCCAAAAAGTACACAGTACATAGAAGCAAGGAAAAAATGAAGGAAGATACTTTCTCGAAAGCTGGTCTCAGCCATCATAATGATCCTAGACCAGCTAATCAGGTGGAACTGTTGCTGCTCCAGTTTTGTCAGACAGAGCCCCATGAAGCAATATATCTGAGTGCACTTCTTGTAAGCAGAGCACCTCACTAGCAGACATCCCTTTATAGCAAGAATAATTTATGGACATATGCGTTTTAAGGTAATACTGATGAGATTATACCCATCTTTATGCATTTATAATGAGGCAAAAGATGTGGAGATCAGTCCATGATATTTGTGGCGTGACCATGCAGAATCCAGGTTGATGTACATGCTGTAAATATCAGGCCTACAGAAGAACAACTTTTGGGGGATTAGTTAGGAAGATATCTCACTGGTCAAGAAACCCCACTGTGCAGCCCCAAACAAGGGGAGATGGTGCCCCTTGCTGGGCAGCACCTGCTCGCGGTGGTTGGTGGAGTCAGTGATACAGCTTGATAGGGCTGGGGGCAAGGGACTCCTTTCACCACCAGGGAAAGGTCTCCCTCTGGGCATTGACTCCCTCCTGGCCTTTCCAAGCTGGACTTCCCAGCACAGTGGTGATCCTGGAGACGCTTCTCAGGTTGGGTACAAACCTGAGTGCTGGCTGACCCTGTGCCAGCTGCGTGAGCTGCACAGGGCACAACAGTACATTTCCTGTGTCGAGGAGTCAGCACAGACCAGGTTCCCCAGGCACAGGGGTGTTCTTGAAAGTCTTATCTTTCATATGGAGAATGTCCTTTGGACTTGTTTGGTCAGCTTTTTTTTTCCAGTTCGTCATCAGAACTGCCTTGCACATATGAGATTAGAGATAACCTGCTGCATGATAAAGCAACAGAAGTTTGGAGTTAGGCTGAATGGCAACAAGCTTTTCTATTGGCATCACTTTATGGAGTAATGAAGTCATTTTGGCAAGGTAATTCTTTTTGGGGGGGTTAAGGAGGGAAAAAAGCTGTGAAAGGTGACAATCTGAGAATATGTGCAGAAGTTAAGCTTTTCCAGTCACCATGGTTACTTGCTTCTAAACCAGAAACAGAGAGGGAATGTATAATTTATATCTTTAAACTGACCTGCCTTATTGAAACTATATTGTGTTCTCAGTTGGATCCACTTCAGTAAAAACTGTTCAAAGAAACAGGCCTGCATTTGAAGTGAAATACCATAGACATTAATCAGAGTGAATTATTCCTGCACTCTGCAAACAGCAATTGTAAAAAATGAACTGACCATGTCAGAGTCAAAGTGGGTTTGTTGGGTTTTTTTTAAGATGGCGCAAAAATGAATTTGATATTTTTCAGAAGGTGAGTTAAGACTCCAGTTGTTTGCCAGTGCAAGGCCACAAGGACTATTTAAGCTCTTAAAGCAAGTGGTTTGTGGTACATGGAATATTTTCTAGGCCTTCTGCATTGATGTGTTTGACCTTGTAGCTGTTTTTGCATCAGGAAATAAATTGCTAATAAGGAAGGCAGTGTCTGAAAATATTATTAGGAAAATGATATTGAAAACAGTATTTCTGCTTATTAATTTCTATCTACTGGCTAAAGAAAGGACAAGATCTCTCTCTTCTCGTCCATTTGCTCGGACTCTCATCCACTCATTCCTAATTAGCAGGCAAAAGACCTGGTAGTTCTGGGACAGAAAGGTGTCCCTGCCCATGCTAGTGGGGCTGTAATTAAATGATTTTTAAGGTCCTTGCAATCCAAATTATTCTATGTTTTGATGTTACTTTATGTACACCAGAAAGAGCTTTCAAAAAGACATTTTCCAATGTAACCTCCAACTCTTAAAACGTTATATTACATCTCTTTCCAAAACATATCTTGTTCCATATCAATGCATTTTACTTCCATATACAATTTACTTACATGATGGCCTGTACCTCTTACTGCAGAGTCTTTTGCAATTCAAGAAACACTGTGGATCAAATACAAATATTCCTCAGAAAAAAAAATAATTTCCACTTTTAATAGAGACCTAGTCACTACCTCATCCATTTTAAAAAGCACTAGGGATATGCCTACTTAGACTAGGTGTCAAGAACCCCTAGATTTTTTCTGTGATAACAAATATTAATTTTACCTAATTTAACTCAATATTAGTACTGTTACTAAATGTGAACAGTATTGTGAAAGCTGTAGCTTTCAAATGTGTTTTCATTTCATGCTGTTGATTTGGTCTTTAGCTATAAATGCTCACATTGTAAACCATGGTGAAACCATCAGTTATGACTATGACCAGACATTTAATTTTGACACTTTTATGATTAACATTATGTAAAGAAAGAGTTCTTGACACCTGAACACTGCTGGTGCAGCTAATTCAGTCACCATATTTACTGCAGCTAAGGCAAGTGATTCATTAGCTGAATTGTGAACAAAAATGAACTTCTTGCCAATTGTATGAGCCCTAAAAAGTGAAACAATAAAAAAACATCATTTGTTTTAAGCAAATCTTAGACTTTACCTATAATGGTTCAATTGCAAATATCTTTCAGCAGAGAAGAGCACTGATGCCCACCCACAATGCGATGTTATAAATTTAGAAACACTCTTCTGCTGTTACCATAGAAATCACTTAAGTTTGCAACAAAAATTATGGGGGAATTTAGGGAAGATTTAACAGATGCTGTTAAATTTCATCTATTTTGTTTTCAATGCACAAAATACCCTGAGAGTCAAAAAGCAGTCAAGTTAGCAGAGAAGAGATGTTTGAAATTTTTAGCTCTACCTGAGAAAAGTCTAGAAAAACAGAATAATTGCTGGTAGCTGTCTTATCCAACTCCTCTGTGTCCACCTGTTTACGCCATTGGAAGATGAATCTTTCAGCTCCCAAGATTTGGGTCAGAGAATTCACTTTTGGGATGAACAGGAACTACACCTATTTGTTGGGCTGAAAAAAGTTTTACCCCCAAATCTACCTTATTTGAGGCTTAAGACCTCCTTAGGTACAATGGCCTTTCCAGCAAGAGAAATTCACATCAGAAATAAACACTGCTATGAGAGCCTTTCAAAACAGCTTCTGTGTGACCAATTTGGATAAACAAGCATTTGTGGATATGCTTGTGAATCATCTCATTATAGTGAGATTTCATGTGAACCACAAGGTCTTCTCAGCAGGAGCAAGATTTGATCTGCGTGCCTGCAATGCAGAAGGCTTCATATTCCAAGTCACCTTTAGCACAGTAGAGATCAGAAAATGTCTCATCCAGACATCATTAGATTTAGTACTGAGATTCACACTGATTTTTATACAGTCTGGATTTGATGCAGTGCTTACACAGGAGCAGGCTCTTTTCTGCTTCTCACCCCACACAACCAGAGAGGAGGCTGCAGAAAGTACACTGCCAGGAGAGCTGAGCGCAGCTGACCAAAGGGATATTCCACGCCACAGGACATCATGCTAAGTATATGCAGTGGAGGCAGAAAGAGGAAGTGAGGGACGTTTGGAGTGATGGCACTTGTCTTCCAAGCCACCATCACCTATAATGGGGTCTTCGTCTGCTGGAGAGGGATAAACACCTGCCTGCCCATGATAAACTAATTCCTTGGTTTTCTTTGCTTGTATGTGTGTGTCTTTTGCTTTATCTTTCTCTTTAACTTTTGCTGTACATTTTACACTGTCTTTATCTCTACCCACACTTTTTCTTTTTTACTCTGATTTTCTCCCTTATCCCACCAGAAAGTGAGGAGGAAAGAGGAGAAGTGTGAAGAGCAGAATCAGCCAGTGGCTGTTTGGAGCTCAGTTGGTGGTGTTAAACCCTTTAAACTCTTCTTTCTCTCAAAAACATAAATCCAAACCACTGCACTGTACCAACTACTAGGAAGAAAACTGACATTAATCCAGTCAAACAACCAGGACACCTGCAAGAAATTAACAATTTGATATGTCTCAGAAAGTCCTTTAATACTTCAGAAAGAAACCTGGTGGTCTATAGTAACAAAAATAGTAATAGTAATAAAAGCTGATCTATAGTAATACAAACCTTTAATACTAAAGGTCTGTATTACTATATACATGCTGGCATGGATTTGAAAGCTCTTATGCACATAATTATTTGCTAGAGACCACAAGTCAAAGTCTGAAATTAATTGTGGGAGAAATAAGAAGGAGCTCTGAAAACCTCTGAGGAAGAGTGGCCCATAAATAGTTTTCAGGTCTCTATTCCTTAACACTTATGATTGTACTATGTCTCTCTCATGACCACTCAAACTCAGTATTCTCCAGAACACACACACACAATCATGAAGTGAAGGATTAAGGAACCTCCAAAAGAGAAAAAGACAAACCACAAACTCAAATACTGCTGCTGTTCTCAAACTCAGATTATTCCAAATAACCGTATCCTAAATATTTAGCACCTTACTATTTTTGTATGTTTTGTTGACAGTCTTCCAGTTGCTGACTAATGAAGAAGACATTAATTCTTTTTAAAATACAGGTTTAAATCTTTCTTTCAAGGAAAGAACTGCTTATCATGCATTATACCCCATAGTGAACACTGTGACTTACTTTTAGTGAGAGACAAACAATTAGATTGGTACATATGGATCCCCAGGTGTATGCTGATATAGTTTCTTACAAATTTGTTCGGTGTGTGTCAGGAAAGGTCTGCACTGCAAGTTTTACAATAATTTATTTTTTTTGGCGCTCAGAGCTGACTTTGCTTTGACACTGAAACAATTCTGAAAGCACATTCAGTACATGAATGTATTGGGTCTGGCTGACATGGAGCTGACTTTCTCCACAGCAGCCCACAAATATTACTCTGGCAAAGCTCTGCTCTTCTGGTAGCAACTAAATGGCTCCTGGAAGTGGAAAGTGAATTTCTCTTCTTGATTTGCACTGCCCCAACACCCATTGTTTACGTTATATTTTACTTTCAGGATTAGGATTGGGGTTAGGGTTGGGTCTCAATTTGGTATCTCTATTAAGCAGTAGGAAGCAGCTGTGTGAGCATTTGGCTCTCAGTTATGGCTGGCCCACCATGGTAAATGAAAACGTGATTTTTGAGAAGGAATTCACAACAGGAAGGCAGACTAAGTCTTTTC
>VYZP01086297.1:0-14512 GCA_013400635.1 Hypocryptadius cinnamomeus | reverse complement strand
CCTGGTCCATCCATAAAAAGAAATATATATGGTCTGTGTACTAGGGTATTTAAAACAGATGTTTGACAAAATGATTAGCTGGAATATTCCCTGATCAAAAAGTTACCCCTTCAACATAAAAAACATATGCAGAATGACCTACTGTGTCTATCCAGTAGGTTTCAAAGGAACCTGTTAAACTTGCAAATACTAATGCAAAGCTTTCAGACTATTTTTTGTATTGCCTTTAGATATTCTTTATATACACTTTAACATATTTTATATGCTGTCCAAGATACTCACTGGAATGTTAGAGAACATATTTCTCTGTAATCTCAGTGTCCTGGAAAATTTTGGAAAATGGGATTTACCAGCTTCATATATATGTATGTATTGGAATGATATTTAAATTTCAAAATGGTATTACTGATAGTTCAAGCAAAATAATGAAGGAAACCACTTTTTACATAATTGTTGGGTTATTTATATTTATTTCAGACCAATACTATTCTAGAGAAGTGCAGCATAGTAGACAACAAAACATAGCTCAGATCATTTTTATTGTCACTGCTCCTTTTGTGAGTGGAGAAACCTCAAGATCCATTACTGCAGTGCTACTGATTAATTTCAGTTTAGTGAATAATTTCTAACACAGCTAAAACTTAAGGGGAAAGAACATGGGATTTCCATGCCTGCAGATCATCTCAGCTTCTGTTTCTACTTCTCCATTGCCTTGAACACCTTTTGCCATAAAATTTAGCTGTAGCTCAGCATTTTCAGGCTTATGGGTAAAGCAAGACATGGCAGGAGCAGGAACACACTAAGCCATTTCAAACATTTGTATTCTCAAATGCTGTACTTTGGCTGGTGTTATTTGCTAAGGTAGTTTTACTTACCTCCCTTTTTTCTCTCCCTGATCTTATTGAAACAGTAATTGAAACTGGGCCTGACAAAAAGCTTGTCTGCTTCTTTCTGAGACACCCCCTTTAAGCAGTGAAAGGCCAGAATAAAGTCTCCATGGAGACCTCTTTTCCAGGCTGAACAACCCAAACTCTTCTATCCTGTCTTCATGAGATATTCCATCCCTCTGATCATCTCTGTTGCAGCACTCTGGAGCAGGTTCAACAGGGTCATGTCTTTCTATGCTGAGGATCCCAGAGCTGGATGCAACACTCCAAGTGGGGTCCCACTAGAGTGGAGTAGCGGGGCAGAATCTCCTCCCTCACCCTGCTGGCCATGATGCTTTTGATGCAGTTCAGGATGTGTTTGGCTTTCTGGGCTGGAAATGCACAGTGCTGGCTCAGGTCCACTGTCTCACTCACAAGCAGCCTGAAGTCCTTCCTTGCAAGGCTGCTCTCAATCCCATTATCTCCCATCCCGTGGTGAAACCAAGTTGCCCCCAAGCCACGTGCAGGACCTTGTTGAACCGAATAGCATTCACATGGGCCTGCTTCTACAGCTTGTCCAGATCCCTCTGGATGACATCCTGTCCCTCAGGTTTGTCAGTCACACCACCCAGCTTAGTGTTGCCCGCAGACTTGCCAAGGGTGCGCTCAGTCCCACTGTCTGTGTCATTGATGAAGATATCAAACAGTACTGAACCTACCTGCACCACGATGACAGCCATATTTTTTTCAATATCTGTTCAATTTAAAGCTGAACAAATCAAAAGTGTTTAAACCCCAATAAAAATCTCACAAAATATGTTTGTAGGATGAAGGCCAGCATGGCCTAACGCCTCCTTCCCCTTCACAGCAGTTGTGTGTTGTGAACACTGTGGGTGTTCACTTCAACATGATTAGGTTCACAGAGTGGCAGAGAGATGGGAAAGATGCTTTGCAGTAATCCAAACTTGTGCTAGCAATGTTTTTGACAGAGAAGCTGGCAATAATCTGAATATTTTTGTCCCAAATAATGAATCTTGCATCTGAAATTGTGTTATAGAAAACAGTAACTCCTCTGCGGGCCAGCTCTCCATCTGGTGTAATTTGGCATAGCTCATCTGGCTATAATTCATCAGATGCTATAGGGGATTTTTTTGCACTTAGAAAATAGTGTTAAAGAAAGAAGATGTAAATAAAATACCAGAAAGAAAAATCAGGGGTAAGAAACTTTAAATTAAGATGTTCTTTGAAAGATAATCTGGATAATACTGGGCACTTCTGTAAAGTATTGTTTTAGTGTTACGCCTATTCCATCCTTGATTTTGTTATTGGACTACTAGTTTCAGATATAAAAGTCTACAAATGCAAGAAGGTGCTGTGAAAGTTTTACTTAATGAGATAAAATTTGTCATGGAAAATTATTTTTGGCGCAGCTTAATTTAAACCACAAACAGATAGAGGCTGCTTTCAGTCCACCCAAAATGAAACATTTTGTTTTGGCTTGTGTTTAGTTCCAAAATCACATAGGAATTGTTCTCTGTTGCTGCTAGCATGCAGAACTCTTGCCTGAAGGAACACACATCCTCTTGGTTAAAGACAAGGATGGCTTTGAAGAGCCATTCAGCACCTATTTTTTTACTTCTCAAATAAAGACAATTTAGAACATTTTGACAGCATGGAATCAAAATTCCAAATTAAGCAATAGGCTTAAGCTTGAATGTGCTCTGAAAAACTCCACTTTATGTCTACATAGAGTCAAGACCTTTTCAATTTATTGTTTTTCTAGAGAATAATCTTTTTAGAATTTGGATTAATTTTGTTTAGCTAAGTTTTATACTTTTTTAAAATCTTGTTGTATCTGAACATTTTAATCAACCGTTGTATCAGGAGATGAAATTATGTCGTATTTTTATTACTGGTTATTGTTCAGAATCTGATCTGACAAACTGTTTTCTCATTAATTTTGCTCATATGTTAAAAAAATAGGGAAACTTAGAGATGTGTCTAGATTCGTAATTTAATACCCTGCCAATGAGAAAAAAAATTTTGATTATATAGCTGAATAAAAACAGCTGTAGAACTACAGTACTTGTTGAGAACAGATGAAACGAAAAGAGTTATGGGCAGGTATAGTCATAAATTTACTATTTTTAGAAGTGAAAACTTTCTGGTTTTGATGAAAGTGTCAAAATTAATCAAGGTTTCTAAACTAACTAGACTAAAGTCTGTCACTTTAACATTAATTTGGGCTGTTACTGAGGGTTTTTTTTTAAATATAATGCAGATGGATATGATATTTAGAGTAAGATAATAAGGATGTAGGATGTGGTCTTTTTGACCACTTTTACCTGACCAAATGGAAACCTTTCATTGATTTAGCTGTTGTCCAGTGGGTTGAAATCTTCCCTGAATAAAGTTTGACATTTTCTGTCAGGTACAATTTCTCAGAAGTTAACTAACAAACTTTTTATCTCAACACAGTGTCTGAAATGACAATTTTTCTTACTTTAAATGAAAGGCAATAGAACTTACCTACTTGCTGAATTCCCCTTGATCTTACTGATGAATTTGTGATAATGTGCCAGGCAGCTGAATGTCCTTTCACGGCCTTGCAATTGAATTTCACCTCAGGAAATGTTATTCTGATTCCTGCAAGAAAAGGGTTGTATTTGTAGAAGCTGGGCAGGGGATATGTGCCTTCAGGGCAAAGGAAACCTATATATGAGAAGTTCTTTCACACTGATGAAAAAAAGTGAGGACAAAACAGAAAATCCATTTCTTCTGTAATGTTGTGAATCATTACTACTGATACACTCCGATGTTATACACAGTTTGCCCCTCCAGACACCCTTCAAACACACAGGGCTTCAGAAACAAGTACATGGTACTGAGTGAGATGTTCAGTCTGGATACTAGGTCTTTGGATTTCTCTTAAATGCTTAATATGACTGCAGTTCTCATCACTACATTCCTGTTCTGACATTGCCTAATTTAAATTTGTGCAACTGCTCTTACTAAAGCAGAAGAAAAATAGGTAAAGTTTGCTTTGCAGTATTATTCAATTTATATAGAACTGTTTTACAAATGTATGCGTAGAGAATTTTCTGACAATTTCACTGATTTTTTTTCTGTAAAGGGGTTGCATATAGTATGTAAGCTCACATGGATATTATATATCAGTTTCTCCTATAGTAGAAAATGCTTGAAGTAGAGAAAGATTCATCTTCTACTATTCCTTATATTAATATTATCAAATATTTGTATGTAAAAATAGTGGTATAAGTTTGTAATTTATTATGAACTCTGAAGGTGTTTGCAGTTTGTTGAATGAATGTTTTTCCAAGAGTAGAGCATGTATTAGGGTCTGTTAAATCAATGAATGTCTTCATGTAAGGAAATGGTAAATATCTCTTTACTTATGTGGTCTTGGAATTTTTGATGAAGGTAATCAAGCACATCTGCTGTTGTATTTCCAACAGAATTTAAACAATAGAAAAAACTTGAGGATTACTGCCCCAATTTGTGATATTGACATAGTAAGAAATTACTGCATTTATTCCTATAATTTCGAAGGAAAGCTTAATTTTGATTGGTTCTAGATTTTAGAGTTGCCTTGATACAGAAAGTATATGCCCGATTTTCACAAAAGCTAGCCTTCTGAAAATCAGGGCTATTAAGTATATCGAGTCAGGGACCAAAGGTGTCATAATTAACTTCTGAAAAGGAAAGTCATTTTGTGTGAAACAGTCAAAGAAGAGAAACTGTGATAGTGAGATTAGTTTAAATATTAGAGAAAATGTTTCAAAGTATATTTTTAAATATACTTTAGAGAAAATATGATTAAATTAAAATCAACTAAATTTTAAAAAGTATGTGTTTTCCTATGACAAAGCTTACCTATAAACTGATTTCCTTGAAGGTGGCAAAATAACTCCTATTTAAAATCTTGATCTTGTTTATTTTGAAATCCTTTTGTTACTTGTGTGTCTGTTTCTGGTTAAAATCTGTGTGGTTTGTTGCAGTACATGGCGTTTGGGAGGAATGGTCACCTTGGAGTTTGTGCTCATTCACATGTGGTCGAGGCCAAAGAACTAGGACAAGGTCATGTATACCTCCCCAGTATGGGGGAAGATCATGTGATGGACCTGAAACACAGCACAAACCTTGCAATATTGCACTCTGCCCTGGTGAGCTCATACAGCAACTCTCTGCTTTGTTACAGTGCATTTAATGTGGGTTGATTGTGATTTCTTTTATAGCCCTTTGCACATAAGGAAACAAACATTATCCAAAGTGACTAGCTTGAGTAATATTTTTCATAATTCTGACTGTAATCATTAAAGTATATAGTCAGGATGGTAACTGTTCAAGACAGATGCAAACAATATTTAGTTTCTTCGAGGTACTCTGTCTGAAGGGCACAGTATGTTGTGTAGGAAGTCTTGATTCAGGATGGGTCTCAGAGAACCAAAAGGCAAAAATCTTCCTGAGTCTGGCTGAAAGAGAGACATTCAGAGGTCACACAGTTCATGTTCCCCATATCTGTACAAATTACAGAATACAAAATACAGTTTACAAATTACAGTTTGCTTAGAGGTTCACTGTAATTATTTATTCATCACATGACAAACATATTTGTGAAACCAGAATCTTTAAATTGCTAATTTATCCAAAATGGATATTATTTACATGTGTACAGACAGAAAGGCTCACACAAGCTAGGGCATTATTTGAACACCTGTTAAGTTCTTGTAGTACAGATTTAGGTGCCTCATTTCTGGTAGTTATGTGCAAAACCAATTTCAAAAAATTGCCACTAACCAAATAAACAATGCACGGGCTTCATGTTAAACTGTCCATCCACTAAAATTAAAGATTACTAAAAAAAGTGTCCTTTCAAAATTGATTTTCAACTTTTTGTATTTAGATTGTGATTAATTTAGACCAACTTTTTCAAAATGCATGTATACGTATAATGCATGCCATTCGCTTCAATATTGTGAAGAAACACAACAGATATTTTGACCTAATCTGTCAAAAAAATTATTTGAGAACTGTGGATTTTGAACCATCATTTGTAGCTAAATGAATTTTAGAGGCACTTCTATGCTATTACATTTAAAAGCAGCACTTTAAGTCTTTGCTTAATATTAAGATTTGCTGCAATTTGCATTTTCAATTTATTAAGGGAATCTTCATGTAGAATTCTCTGTTTTTAAAGGGTATTTCTGAAGTAGAAAACTCACATGCTCTTTTCTCCTAAAGATAAATAAGAGAGATGTATGAAATATATATGAGAATCCACAGGATGAGTTTTCTCCAAAGGCAGTATAATAATTGATTTGATCTTTCCTATCCTAAATAATACTATATAGCAATGAATAAAACTGAAGAGGGTGCATTGAAATGTAATTTCCATAATGTTTTCCTCTTCACATAAACCTTTTATGATTAATGAGTGGAACTAGCATCCATGTTTGGAAAGATTTCCATTTTCTTCTGAATAAATTATCAGGGCACAGCTTCACAGCTTCAGAGGCATCTGCATTGAGAAGTGGTTCACAACCAGGCATTACATGGAATATTTAATACAGAACTTCAGGGAAAAGCCTCGGAAAATCTCTTCCTTTAATTCACTGGTGCTGAGATCCTGGGCCCAGGATATGGATAGTATCTTTGAAATGTTCTGTTGTTAATGTCTGACATTAGCAAAATAGTTTACCTCCATTATTCACTGAACAGTGACGCACCCATCCAGAAAAGTATGTTTAATCACTAACTAAGATTCTTCTTTCTATTTTAGATATTAACACCATCAGCTTAGGGAGCTGCTATTCCAACTCCCCTTTAGAAGAATCCTGAAAACAGGGTTTGGCAAGTGCACCAAGTGAAATTCCTTGTTTGGAGTGGTGGTGCTTATATAGCAATAGTAGTTATAGAACCAGGTTTTCAAGGACAAGTATTAATCAAAATTATATTAGAACCTACATTTTGAGATTATATTTAGCTGCAGGGGCAATGAGGAACTGATGATTGCCACAATCTCTATGAATGCAGGATCCTGAATTAGCACAATTAGTCATAACACATTTCATAATGCTTGCCTGTTTTTAAACATACTGCCTAGTCCTATTATTATCGACCGTGTAATTTTTAACTTGTATGGAAGCATAATTGCTTTATGTTTTCTCATTACCTTGGTTTTTAATATTTTCATTTACCTCAAGAAGCTTTCTGATATACAAAATTATTAATAACAGTCATTAACCTTTACTCAGGAGAATATGCATCCAAACTCAAGTGCATGGGCTAAGACAAATTACTAAATACAGAGCCATTTCCACCATTTTCATTTTGTTTAGACATTTAAGTTGTCAAATTCAGAAAGAAGATTATGCAATATGCAAACACAACAGCAGATCTGATAAGGAAGCAAGGAAGGCAGGCAGTTTCTGTCCTGCTACATTTTATCTCAACAGAATGTTGAAGAACTGGGATCATTTCCCTCACAAGGAGGATGAATGATAAAAATATATTCAGCATTGTGAATACAGAGGAGACTGCATGTGAGGCAAAGTGGGTACTCCCGTTTTCCTTTTCCTGTTCAACTAAAGACATCTAGTTTCACCATCAGGACCAATAGAGTTATAATCTGACCTATCTGAACTATCACTGCAGCTCTTATAAATTGCTTCAGAGGGCTCAGCGTTTATTTACATGATACAAGAACGGCTCTCACTTTTGCCTAAAAAGACCAGTCTTTTTAATAAGGTCTTGTTTTTAGTAAGACCCCTCAAACAGTATGTGACCAAACGGCTCTCACTTTTGCCTAAAAAGACCAGTCTTTTTAATAAGGTCTTGTTTTTAGTAAGACCCCTCAAACAGTATGTGACCAAACGGCTCTCACTTTTGCCTAAAAAGACCAGTCTTTTTAATAAGGTCTTGTTTTTAGTAAGACCCCTCAAACAGTATGTGACCAAAATAATTACTTATTCTTTTTCACATCAGCGTATACAATTAGAGGAGATGGGACGCTCTTTACTTGAAGAAAAAGGAAAACAGTTTTATATTAGTTTAAAGCAGCTGATAACCTTGGTTTCTGTATTTAATTGCCATGAGAAGCCAGGCTGGGCCCAGCTCGAGGGGCTGTGGTCACCTGCGTGGCTCCGGTGGTAACTCTGATGTGTCCATCTCTTTTGTGGCCGCGGCGGCAGTGGACGGACAGTGGCAGGAGTGGAGCTCGTGGAGCCAGTGCTCGGTGACCTGCTCCAATGGCACCCAGCAGCGAAGCAGGCAGTGCACGGCGGCGGCCCACGGCGGCTCCGAGTGCAGAGGGCCCTGGGCCGAGAGCCGGGAGTGCTACAACCCCGAGTGCACCGGTGAGTAGCGAGCGGCTCCGGCGCCGGGCGGGCACCGCGGCCTGCCCCGGCAGCGGCTCCGAGCCGGGCCGGGCGTGCAGGGCGGGCTGGCCTCAGCGGGCTGCAAAGGGCTGAGAAGCTGGAACAGAAGTCATTGACTACAGCACAAGAAGTTTTATGTCAACGCAAGAGTAAGAACTTCTTTACATTGAGGGTGGCAGAGCACTGAACAGGCTGCCCAGGGAGGCTGTGCAGTGTCCCTCTCTGGAGACACTCAAAACCCACCTGGAGGTGTTCCCCTGTCACTTGCCCCAGGTGACCCTGCCTTGGCAGGGGGTTTGGACTGGATGATCTCCAGAGGTCCCTTCTAACCCTAACAGTTATGTGATTCTGTGAGTCCTGGGGCCTCATTCTTACTTGCTTGATGATGAAAAAAAGCTGAGGAATGTGTCCTGAAAGGCTGCATGAAGACTGCACATCAACTTTTTGGCTTTATTGCTCTTTGAAGGACATTCAGCAGTTTTAGGCAGATATTTTTGAAGCCTAAAGAACATAAGTTTTTCATGAACCTAAAAAGTAAGTATATATGAACTGATTCCCTTTTGGGCTGGGACTACTTCATGATCCTCTGACAGTATAAAAGCAGCCTTTCAGGGTGTGTAGATTCTATATGGATTTACCTTTAAGCCTCATTTGCTCTGTGAGAACGTGTAATAATCAAAATCTTAAAATATCACATGAAAAAATGTTTTTACTTAGTTTATTTTAAGGGTACTTAGGCATATTGTAAATGTGTATTGTTACTGTACAATAGCACTATACAAATCAATTTTAAAAAAGAGTAATTCTCCATTATGACTGTCATCATATCACCACTGTAATTATATTTTTTCTAAACAGCAAATGGCCAGTGGAACCAGTGGGGCCACTGGAGTGGCTGCTCCAAATCCTGTGACGGTGGCTGGGAGAGGCGGATAAGGATCTGTCAAGGTGCTGCTGTGACTGGGCAGCAGTGTGAAGGAGCCGGAGAGGAAGTTAGACGGTGCAGTGAACAGAGGTGTCCTGGTGAGATGAAAATACAATTGCTGTTATTATTTGCACTACAATAGGGCTTACTTTAATGGACATCTTTAGGAAAGACAAGATCAATGTCTGTAGAGTAATAGCCATAAGGAGCCGTATCTGGCCTTGCTTTAGACAAGTCACTGCTCATTTTCACAGTAGATTTTTGTTTATGCAGCCAAGTGCAAATGAGCCCTATTAGACATATGAGCAATGCATCAAGTTTTGAGTAAAGCAAAACACCATAGCAAAAATAGTTATAAAAAATTACCTGATTACCTAGGAATTCCTATAGTATTTGGAGCAGGAACAATTTGCTACAGAAAATCTCTTTGAATGCACTGTATCTGTGAATATCAGGGCTGTTTTTGTAATCTGGAATTCCTTTTATCCAGTGTACAAGTGACATATCTAATACATTTGGGGTAAATTCCAGTGCAGTAAAAATAAGAGATAAAGTGAGCCTTACCATAGTGTAGAGAGTGAATGAATGAATATGTGAACCACATTTTACAAAAAGGAAAGTAATTGAAAGACACATCTTTCTATTATTAAGCATTAATATAATGCTTAACTGTCACTTTTTTAATATAACACTTTGTATCACTCTTTACTTTGCCCTCCCAACAGATTTAAGTCTTTCCCACTAAAAGCTAATAAAAGTGTACTTTTTGAGCTTCTTCAAAAATGATGAATAAAGAAGAATCTGGTTAATCAGATAGTATTTATCATAAACACACATTGTCCTAAAGTAAAAGAATGTATTGTTGGATAGGTGGAAGGTAAAAATTAGTAGTTAGTTAGTAGGGTAGGATGTTTTAGCCATTCACTTGGGAAATTATGTAATCTGAACTGCAAGCCAGGAAGCAGCAAAAAATCAATCTAGCAATCTGACTTCTGGACATTTTTGCTGGCTGTGTTCTCTGGTGGTCAGAGAAGGACTTAAATGGCAGGGATGCTTTGGGTCAGGAAATGAGAAATGTATCAGATATGAATTTTATGTTATCAAGCCCATATTTTTCATAGGCAGCACATTGATCCATTGACAGACATCAAGGAAGAGTTTTCAAGGTATTTGCAGTACAGTAGAACAATTAGTCTCATTGCATTCGAAGAACAACAAAATGACTATTCATAGTTAGTTATAACACTATACTGTAGAAGCTAACTGAATTTAACTTGATTTTTAAATGATCTCTTTAATTTTAATAAAAATTCCATTATTTGGAAAGCAGTACAAAATAGTATTTGCATTGGGTTCCTAAGAAAACTAATTTCCATAGGTAATGCAGGCTTCCTCTGTAAAGCACAACACTAATAGAAGATTAATATGAATCTTCTCAATAAGCAGTCAGATGAACTAGATGCTGCTTATAAAACCCTTCTTGAAATAATTTGCATTTGTATATTCAAAAGTAAAACCATACTGCTGCAGTCCAATTTTCAAAGGTTGCCACCTGCTGTTAATAAAATATTTTACAGATGTATTTACAAGTCAAATGCACACAGAGCTTTATTTGCCATTTGGTGAATTTATTTATTTACTTGATTAATTTCAGATTAGATGTAGAGAGCTTATAGAAACTCTAATCTAAAGCACCTTTTAACAAGCTATGCTTGTGCAGACTATTAGACATGAATTACAGATTTATTTGTCTCTAGATTGACATTTACTGAAGAGTCTCAGGTTTAAATGTAGAGATAATTTACCAGAATTTTATAAAATTATATACAAATTACATTCTATAAACAAGGAGTAAAATTGGAAAGTACTATAGAGAGTTGTTCAAAGTATAAGAAAATTTCATTATTTGTATGCATTTCTTCCTAGCCCTGAAATAGCTCAGAAAAGCTATTTTTGTCTCACTGGCTCTTGTTCTATGTAAACCACTGAAAAATGTGAGAAAACTAAAATGTTGATCCTTTTTCTTGTATTAGCATTGCTTTGCATAAAACAAGATCCTCGGGTGTGTAGAACCATGTAATATTTTTGTTAAGGGTATGAAGCTACACCTGCTTGTATCACCCAGAGGTCTATAGACTTGCAAAATGTTAAATTATAGCTGCTTTAAATTGTGTGAGCAAAAGGCTAATAAAGCCTTTTTCTGTTATAGTGACTGATGTTAATAAGATGCTTTGCAAACAGTGCTTACTTGATAACTGAAAATCGTGCCTGGACATTCTGTAGTTTGAGCTCTGCATTATCTGAGTATTATACGGAATTTTCTTCATAGTTTCTCAGTGCTTCCCTTCAAGTGGCTGGGGCATGAACTGAACTACTTTCAGCAGCATTAAGAGAGGCAGACTCAGAAGTGCTGTCTGTGAGGTGAGGGTGCAAAAGGATGCAGAGTCCCCAGGCAGGTGCAAAGGAGAACATCTTTATTGCAAAAACCTGGCCTTTCTGAGCAATTAGCCACTTATCAGCTGCATAGATTAAAATCATAACGAATATAAATTCAACCAGCCACCATATACCACGATGTGAACACATGATGGTTACATAACTTGTTTTTCTGCCTCTGATTCAGCTGAGTCACTTTCCCATAGTCCTTTTCTGCTTAGCCAAAGCAAGCAGGCCTGAGCCATGATTTTACAAGGCCTTCACTTTGTAAGGTTTTACCTATATGGAACAACTATCTGAAAATTGATTTCTTAAAAAAGCTTGGTTTCTGAACAAATTTTGTGCATCTTTCTTTGTGATTTGTTAATATTCAGAACTATAAATTTTAAAACTGTTGGTTTTTTCCTTCCATTGTGTAATAATCTAGGAATGAAAAACAAAGATCTGAAGATATTTTGGGTTCAGTTATTGCTGCTTTGTTGCATCCCAAATGTCTTAAGTTAAACCTCACTCCTAGTAGGTCAGCACTACTCTGCACTCCAAATATTTTTCTGTGAAGGATAACTTCAGAAAATTGGAAACAAATCAGAGAAAGAAAAAAATTCCTCTATATTTGGTAGACAGCTAGTCACTCAGGAGTCACAGCAGAAAACTTATACGAGATGAATGAACACTATGTCTGTCCCATAAGAATAATGGAGACAGCTAGATAACAAAAGAAAATGCATCTGATAAGGAGTTTCATGGCAAGATGATCAGAAACTTGTAGAAGAATGTATAAGAGAAATAAGGCAATTTCCACCAAATGTGTCAGTAAAAATGAAGAGATGGGAGAACCATAACCAAAGTGCAGCACTATACAGGGTAGAAGACATCTGTAAAATTATTTTTATAAAAATAGAACTATGTTCTTATGACAGCCTGAAGAATATATCATGTTTCAACAATACAGTATTGGTTTCCAGAAATGCCTAATTTCCTAATAGTTAAATCTATATTAACTCTATACATGTTTCCAATATTAATGCTTTACCTGGATTTTACTCAAAAAAGATTCTCAGGATTTTTCTTATAAGCATATTTTCAGTAGTATAAAGCCTAATATGGGAGCACTTTAGACCAAAGTATAACTGAAAACAATGTTAGAATATCTTGTTAGTTAACAGAAAGACAAGAGTGCACATATGATAATTGTTTATGATAATTATGATAATTTTGTCTGGGGCATTGAATTGGGATTCAAGAGAGGAGCTGTAGTTCAACCATCATTTGAGCTTCTGTCTTGCCTTTTGTTACCCTTTCGCATATTTGTTACCTGCCTGTGTAGATGGTAGACTCTGTGAAGCTGCATGTGTCTCTTGTTTTGTGTGTTGTACTGAGCTTCCACAGATCCCAGTTGGGTTGACTGCCTCTGGGAGATGCACGTCTTCTCTCCAGTAATGTCAGAAGAAGACTGTGCTTCTAGACCATTGACTTTGTTGAATATTTGTGCTTAGGTGGGATGAATTCAGGCCTGTCATTACAGGGGTGTAATGTGGTACATTTGAGTGCATGCTCTGTGTGGGAAGATGGTAGTGATTCACATCAGGAGTGAAAGAGGACTGCGTTTTATTTGCCAATGATAGCAAGTTTTACCTCAACATTTGCTATTTGTTTCTAAATTCTAGTAGTTCTCTATGATTTTGTACAGCAAACTCATATTTATCTGTGGGTGTGTTATGAATTAATTGTGCCATAGTTACAGAAATACTTGAACTGGTTCTGAGGATCAACAAGGCTTTTTAACTCAGATATAGTACCACTCCAGTGTGCCTATAATGCCTCCATGAGCGACATGGGTTGCAGCCTCACAGATGCTTTAATGTGGGCGAATGCCTGATGAGTAAGCTCTGCCAGATAGGTTTTTGCTTTGGGAAGAAGGAGTTTGTTTTTATCTGCAACGTTCCTTGATCTTTGTATGAGGCATTAAAAGGCCAAGAGTCAGCCAGAGACCAGGAAAAGGTCTTTGCCTGGGCTAAGTGAAACTTCTTCCAAGTTCCAGCTGCTCCCACACCTCTTTCATGATGACTCTAGGTCTTGGGAGTGCCTTTCACTTTTCAACACAACACACAAGTGCACTGTTTATCTCCGGTACTAGGTTAAAGTTTCAATATAATCTTGAGTTCTGAAAACTTTAATTCAAAAGCACGCTAGTACCCTTCCAAATAGATGGGAAATCTCTGATATTACCTGAGACTTGCTAATGTAAAAAGAGAAAATAGGGTGTATTGAAGTGTGCATAGAGATGCATGTATATATATTTTTTTAAGCAAAGAGACTCACATGTAACATTCAGTATGTGGAGAGTAGAAGAGTTTTGGTTTTGAGAATCAGCACCTAAAGTGCTGATTAGTGAACACAACATATTTGAAATGGCCACAGCTGCATAACAAATATAGTTCTCAGAGAGCTCTGAGCTCTAGCAAATTTATGTAATTTATAGTATAACCTCCTTATTATGTTAATTTACGCTCCTCAAAACAGAACATTTCTTTTGTTTATAAGGTCATAATAGAATGGTAATTGCTTTTGCTTATGTCACCAGATGGCTTATGTTTATCAAAATCTGTTTTTTCCCAGTGTATCACTGTCCTGATGCATTCACTCTGTGGGCATATCTGCAGCAGGGCTAGTATTCTAGATTATGAATTTAGCTGACTTTCTTTGGGTTTTGCCATTAATGGATCTCTTGCGTTTCTAGCAGCACCAACTGTCTTGATTTACGATTCAGGAATGCTGATGGTGAGGCAAATTTAGCAAGCAATTTTTCTGCCCTACTGTGATTCATATTAGTATTACTGAGCCATCTGCTAGGTATTCTTTGTCCTCTACAAAGAGAGGGTACAGCT
>VYZP01086035.1:0-22474 GCA_013400635.1 Hypocryptadius cinnamomeus | reverse complement strand
AAAGTGCAGAGCTGGGGTTCTGGGAAGTGGCTTTCCTGCCTGTAATTCTGCTGGCTTTCAGTGTTCCAGGTTGCTTATTTTAGAGCTTTTATGGAATGTCCTGGGATTTTCCCTTTTTTCCCTGTTCCAGGCCAGGGTGGGGTGGATGGAGCACCAAAAGCACTTGAGAGAAAGCTATCAGGGTCCAGACACCCACAGCCAGGAGCCATTCCTGCTGGAGCCACCAGTGGTTGCCCCAGGGAATTGCCACAGTGGAGTGACTGCAAGAACGGGTTTTGGGAACTTGTGTCCTTTTTTCTCCACTTCAGTGTTGGTTTCCATCCTTTCCTTCCAGAACAATGGGAACATCTTCTCTTCCTTCATTTTTGATTTCCACTCCTTCCTAGGGGTGTTGGGAGGTCAGGCTGGAGGGGCTGCACCCAATTGGGGCGTTTCTGATGGACCATGGTGGCACTTGGGTTACAGTCCCTGCCCCTTGCTGGGTGCAGGGCATGGGAGAGCTACTGTGGAAACTTTTTCCTTGGGAAACACCATCCAGCCTCAACAGCTGCTGGACAAGGCAGAGGCTTTGCTGGGGGAGGATTCTCTGGTGGCTCATAGGATTGTGCACCATTGGGAGCTTTTTCCACTGAAGGTGTTGGTGCTGGTTTCCCCTGTGGGGTTGTCCAGGCGTTTCCTGAGGGTTCATCTCCCATGAAGAGCTTCCTCTGGAACATGAAACATAATGAGGCTGCTGGTCTACCTTCCCTGCCTGCAGTCAGGAAGCTGGTGGGATTTATCCCCTTGTTTCTCAGGGATGCATGGACTTTGTCTGTACCCCATGCCTGCTCCTCCTGCTATACAACTGGAGTGGGACAATTTCTGCACCATTTAAACCACAGATCTCAAAGATATTGAGTTGTTATAAGCTCCTGGAAATTGTTTTCTGATCAGTGGAGGCAAGGAGACCTTCTTTGTGCCCTGCTGAGGATGGGTGTAGTGCTTGATGAGCCTACATTAGACATCAGAGAATCCTGGCATCTGGGGATGTTGGGAACCCATCTCTGTCACTGCTGCCTGGGGCTCATGCTGAGTGGGGTGGAGGGTGGAGGGTCTCTGGGCAGCAATCCCTGGGCTCAGGCTGGATTCCCAGTGGAGGCTGCAGCCAGGGGTGTGTGCTGGGCTCGGGTCCCATCACCCTGCCCGACAGTGAGGCTCCTGAGAGGTGACAGGGAGGGCTGGGAACACGGCTGGAATGGGTGACCCTGTGCCCAGCGTCCGGCCATGCCCCACGGCAGGAGTGTTTGCCTGCCCGGCCTTTCCTGCACTTCCCTGGGAAAGCACGTCCATGGGAAGGGTGGGAAAAAGAGGAAGCTGGCTGCTGGCTCCCTCTGGGACAGGACACTTGGAAACCTTTTCTGTGACAGCACTTCTACATGAGGAGGGCTCAGCCTGGGCTGGTCAAACATCCCCCTGCTCTAGGGGGCTTCTCCCTGTTGGAGGGGCTGTGGGGCGGATGCAGGCAGAGCCTGGGACCTGGCTCCTGGAGAGGAGAGGAGAGGAGGGGTGGAGGTTTGGGGCTCTGGCCTGCTGCCAGCCCGTGCGTGGGGAGGCGGCGGAGGGAAGGAAATGTCGTGCTCTGACTCTGCATTTCCACCACGATGATGGGTAGCCGAGCCCAGTCCTGCACAGAGCATCCTGCTGCAGCCCTGGCTGTGGCTGCTCCCGGCCTGCTGGGGTGGCTGTGGTCACGCTGGGTGTCACCAGGCTCCGGCGTGGCCACAGTCGGTGCCCGGCCATGCTCTGGTACCAGCTGAGCCCCGCCGTGGGCAGGGGTAAGCTCAGCCACGGCCCCGCTCCTGCTGCCCTCCGCCAGACCCATCCCCGGGGCAGGATCCACGACACAGGTGGGAGATCGGTGGTTTTGCTCATGGCTTGGGGCACATGGAGCTGCAGTCCTGGCTGGGATTGGCCCCGTGGAATTCCCATTGGGAGCAGAGTCGGGCAGGAGTGGGAACTGGCAGGTTCCTTGGCAGGAGCTGTGGGAAGTGCCTGTCCCTGGGTCCTGCCCACTCCAGAGTGTGGGAGGGATCTGCTTCCAGAGCTGGCATGGCCAGAGAGCATTCCCAGGGACCACCAGTCTTGGTGCCCTCCTGCTGGACAGATACAGCCATGGGGTGTTGGGTTCTTTGGGAGGGACGTGGTGCTCCATATGGGCCAGCTGACCCAGGATAGCTCCGGGGTTGAGTTCTCCACTGGGATTGCTGGGTCAGAGCCCTGTTGGGGGCAGGAGGGGTCAGCCCTGGGTTTTGGCAGGACTAATGGCATGGTTACTGACAGCTGTGTGGTTTGGACCCGGATCCAGATGCTCATTCCAAAACTTCTTCCCAAAACTTGCCAAGTATTTGGGTCCAGGGCTTTGCCTTAGTCCTGTCCTGAACTGAGCTGCTTATTTGGAGCTTTTTTTTATTTTTTTTTTGCTTCTGTAAGTTTGGAATTGGGAATGCAAACTGTAGCCAGAGCTCTGGGCTGAGGCAGTGGGCGGATGGGGATTGAATCAGGGTATTCCAGTGCTGGGTGGGTCTGGCCTCAGCCCACTCTGTGCCGGGTGCTGCCTCCAGGAGGGACAGATCAGACCCTGAGGCTGCCAAGGCATTTTCTACCCTTGAGGACAGATGGTGTCACCCTCAGCAGCAGAAATGTCATCGGGCCAATGGGTGCTGACCCTTGGCAATGACTTGCTGTGGCTGCAGGAGCTCTGGGCTGTTTTCCCTCAGTTTCTCTAAACTGGAGGAATTTCCCAGGAAATACTGCTGGCTGCTGAATGGGCTCATCTGGGCGATGCCTGATCCCTGTGCGAGGGGTGGGAACCAGCTGGGCTAGGGGTGAAGAACCCCACCAGGGATTTGCTGCTGACTGGGATGAACACCAGCTTGAAAGAAGAGGTGGGGAAGGCTGGGTGGTGGGAAGGAGGTGGGGAGGAAGGGCTCCTTTGGCAGCCTTTGCTGGGGGATGTTTGCAGAAGTGATCAGCGCTGAGCTTTGACGAGCTCTGAACTGATGATTACAAAGAAAGATCTTCCTCTCCTGCCTGGCCAAGAACTGTGTTTGGTTTGGAGGGTTCAGAAACAAAACGTTTCTTCAGAAGGTTAAAACTGCATCTTGTGGCCCTGGCATTCAGGTGGCATCACTGTCACCTCCTGCTCTTTGCCCAGTGCTGGCAGAGAGCTGCAGCTGAGCTACGTCTGCCCAGGACCCCGCTGCTGGTGGGACCCCTGGCTCTGCAGCCACACATCTCCTCTGCTCTGTGCACATGGAACATGGGCTTGCTGTCAGGGCTCTAGGGGTGTGGGCTGTGTTCTTAGGGTGTTGCTGCTGCTGGCAGGATGCTCAGGCTGGTTCTTTGCTTTCTTACAGAAATCGAAGCCAAGAAAGCATGTGACTGGCTCCGGGCAGCGGGGTTCCCCCAGTATGCCCAGCTGTACGAAGGTGAGAGCTGCCTCCTGCCACTGACCCTGCTTCTCTACCTGCTCAGAGCCTCTATCTCAGCCAGATTCCAAGGGGGGCTGCAGGGACAGCGCCCACAGCGCCAGGGAGAGGAGGGGCCAGAGGGGATTGCTCACTGATTATATGATTGTTTGTTACACTTTGAGCCCTTGGCCACGGCTTGGAGAACCAGCCAGTTAACTTCCCTGCATTCCTGAACTTTTTCCCTTCAGGCTGGGCTCTGAGGAATCCTGGGGCGGCTGCTTTGGCCAAGGGCAGCCAGGCTTTGGAGAGCCATCATCTCTGAAGTGGTTCAGGGAGTGTTTGCTGTGGGTGGGAGCATAGGGGCAGCCAGTGTAGGTAATGTAGAGAGCAAGCATGTTCTCCCTCCTTCTGTCCCTCCCCACTCCCACAACCCCTGCCCTGCTCCAGCCTGTCCTTCCTGAGCACTCAGCCTGGAGCAGACCATGTTCCAGTGCCAGCACGGGGCACGGCATTGCCCAGCCAGTGTTCCTACCCCAGCTCTTGTGCCAGGGCGGTGGGAGGGTGGCTGTGGCGGTGGCTCTTGCCTCAGGCTCAGCTGTGTGTACTTGGAAGCCGTGGGGGAATCCTGGTCCCGGCTGGTGCGAGGAGCGGCGGCTGCAGCCGGCCCCGTCCGACCGGACAATAGCGGGAAGCGGGGCTCGGGCGGCCGCAGCCGTGGCCATTGTTCAGCCGGGCACTTCCCCCGCCCCCTGCAGCACCATCCCCGGTGATGGCTTTATGAGCAGCCTGTTTGCTGCCAGTGCCTATTTTGGGGGGACAGGCCGGGTTCCTGCTGGGATACCCAGCCCCAGATGCTGGCCCCAGACAGTGCTCACAGCTGGGCAGAGAGGAGCGGTGCTGGTGCTGCAGTCTGTGAATCAACCAACCCTTCTCCAGCCTCTGTCCACAGAACTTCCCACATCCTCCAAGTGTTTCCCTCTGTTTCCCCTCCCGCGGTGGTCACACTCCACGGCTTCATGGACAGATGGATTGAGACCCTTGGGGCTGAAGGTCCAGGTCCCACATGTACAATCCCAGCAGAGCTGTCTGTGCACAGGGATGAGCACAACTGAATGGAGGCCCTTGGGCACCTTATCACCCTCACCTAACATACCTGGGAGGAGCTGTGTCCAGGGACCCTGGGCATGCACCACCTCCAGGTCATCTCCAGACACTTCGGCCTCTCCTCCTCTTCCCATGCCCACTGCTGCCCCTTGTCCCTGATGGAGCAGCTGGCTCAGGATCTGTCACTGATGTCACTTCCTTCCTCAGAGTCGTCATTCCCTCTTGACATCAGTGCTGTGAAGAAGGACCACAGCTTCCTGGACCAGGATTCCCTCAAATCCCTGTGCAGGTAACGCTCCCTTGCCCCCCCTCACATGGAATCAGCACGGGGCTGTGGCACAGACAAGGACAGTGGCCCAGGCTGATGGGTGGTGGGCTCAGGGGGTGCCTGATGCAGTGGTGAGCTTAGGGTGCCTGCCTCGACTTTGGCTGGGCCCAGAGCCCACTCCAGCACTGTCACTCCCTCTGCAGTGAGAACTCAGTTGTTCAGATCAGGGAACATTGCCGTGTTGGGTGGTTCCAGGGAAACAGGAGGTTTTTATGCTCCATGTGATGCTGGTTGTCCCAGTACCAGGCAACGCAGCCCGGCCGCGCGTTTCCACCTGGGCACGGCACTGCTGCTGCTGCTGCAGGCTTGGGAGCTGCCCAGGGCTGGTGTGCAGGGAGCAGCGTGTGGGGGACCCAGAGCAAGCCAGAGCTGGCACCCAGAGCAGGGCACTGACCCATGGTCAGTCTGGATGGACCATGTGTCACTTGGTGCTGTGAGTGACTCAGTCCTGCCTTGCCTCTCAGGACACGTCATCACACCCATGTCCCTGCGCTCCATGCCGTCCCTCCCACCCAGAACAGAGAAGAGGTGGGAACGGGGTCTGTTTCCTTTTTGTTTCCCAGAAGAGAGGCTGCTGTGCTGGGCAGGAGGGGGTCCCTGTGCCATTTCCTGGGTGCAGTGAGGCAGGAGGTGATGGGAGGTCTCTGCCTGTCCCTCCCTCTCGGAGCTTTCAGGTCCTTTAGTCATTCCCTGTCTGGGGCACAGGAGCTTCTGAGGTGATTTTGCTTTAGTAGCCTAGAGTAGACCACCCCTGCCTGTTTGCCCACTAGTGGCCCCAGCAGCTGGCATGGGTATTGCCTGGCTTGGGCTACCATCTGCTGGCATTGTCCTCTTGTTAGTCAGGTGTCCCTCTGACCATGGAGCCAAAGCAGCGGGTGACAGGTGACAGGCACAGCCAAGGCTCTAAGGCAGGAAAATCAAAAGAAGCCAAAGCCATCCCTGTGATGGCAGCAGGGCTGGGACAGGGGCTGGGACCAGGGTAAAGCCACTCTGTTTCTTGCAGGAGGCTGATGACCCTGAACACCTGTGCCTCCATGAAGCTGGATGTTCATTTTCAGCGTAAACAGGTAAGTCCTGGATGCTCGAGGCAGGTGAGGGGCTGAGGAGTGCAGGGGATCATGTGCTCGATGGTGGGGCAGTGTCCTGGTGAGCTCTGGGACTGCCCTGGGCACAGAGTGGCTCCTGGAGGCCTCCACTGCCAGAGGGGTTTCGAGCTGGTTTAGGGGGTGAGCATGCTGCTCTCTTCCCCACCTGGGGCCATGCTGATGGCCGTGCCCCCTCTGAGGTGGGGGAATGTGCTGACCCTCCTCGGCTCCAACCGATTGATTATCCCCTGTTCTCAACCCCCCACAGAATGAAGACTCTGAGGAGGAAGCCAACTGTGCCATCAGCACCCGGTGGGCCTACCAGAGGGACAGCAAAAGGTGGTCACGGGTGGGGTCTGCCGATGTCCTGTCCCAGGGCTCGGAGGCCCTGAGCTGCACCATGCACCCGGTGTCCAGCCGCGAGAGCGTCCTCACGGACCTCAGCACCAACCCCGAGGCCACGTCCCTGCACAGCACGGGCAGTGTGGGCAGCGTGGGTGGCACGGGCGGCACGGTGGGCACCGCGGCCGTGCCATCCGAGCCCCCGTCCCCCCTCCGTGCCGCTGCCATCACCTCCAGCTGCAGCCAGAGCGAGGGTTCTGCACCGGAGCAGCCCTCGGGCCAGGGAGAGGGCTCTAAGGAGAAGCTGAAGAAGCGACGGTCTCGAAGCTTCCTGAAGCGGATTGAGTCCCTGCGGAGGAAGGACAAGGAGAAACCCAGCCCGGACAGGAGGGTGGCTCTGCACAGCAGCGCCACTCTCCCACCAGGGTGGGGCCCTCTGAAGAGTGGTGGGGACCTTGCAGTCGTCAGGACCAACTCCTCTAAAAGAGGGACACCTGCCCCTTTCCACAGCAAAAAACACTTCTTCTCGGTATCATACAGGACTAACCGCCTGCTCGGCCCCGGGGGCACCAAGGGCAGCTCTGACCCCAAACGCGGTGGAGTCTACCTGGAGGATTACTACACAGACACAGCCGCTGCTGCCGAGTGCCAGCGCCGGGCTCGCCATGGCGATTGCCTGGTCTATATCCCCTGTGACCACAAGCCAGGCACCTTCCCCAAATCCCTGTCCATCGAGAGCTTGTGTCCCCTGGCCGGCAGCTCCCTGACCCACTGGAACGCAGGGAGCGCGGCCGTGGGGCTGGGCGGGGGCGGCAGCAGCAGCAGCGTGGAGGGCTCGTCCTCCCCGAGGGGCTTCGCCCGCCGGCGCCGGGGCTCCTGCAGCTCCCTGGGCAGCCGCGTCAGCGTCTACGACAACGTGCCGGACTTCGGCAGCAGCGAGGATTTGTGCAAGGACGGGGAGGTCACTTTCCAGAACCTCGACGACATCCTGCGGAACGTGCGCGTCCTGCAGCGGGAGGTGGAGCTCTGGTGTAAAGCCGTCTCCCCTGGCCTGGCCTGAGAGGAAGGGGGCGAGGAAGAGGAAGAGGAAGATGAGGAGGACTCGGACTCGGGAGGGGAACCCTCCAACCTGCATTTCGAAGAACAGTCCATGTCGGATGTTGGCACCTCTGCCAGTGACTTTGATAGCACTGGGAACTCCCTCAACGAGGCTGAAGAAATCGAGACACGGGAGCGCCGGGATTCGGGGGTAGGAGCATCCCTCACAAGACCCTGCAGGTATCACAGAATCCCGAGGTGGTTTGGGTGGGAAGGGGCCATAGAGATAATCTCGTTCCACCCCCACCCCCTTCCCTATGGGCAGGGACACTTTCCATTAGACCGTATTGATCCAAACCTCGTCCAGGCTGGCCGTGAACAGTCCCAGGGTCGGGGCTGCTGCAGCAGGGAGGGGTGCACAGCCCGTGGATCTGGGGAGCAGCTCCCGATCCCGTCCTCGGGGGCTGGATGATCGCCTCTTCCCGGAAGGCAGAAGCGGGCGGAGGGAGGGGAGCGCTGCCGGAGCCGCACGGTGCGGGCAGGGGAGCGCAGCGCGGGGCGCTGGTGCGCTCTGGTGGCCGCAGGACACCGCTGCCACCACTGCCACCGCTGCCAGCACTTCCACAGCTGCCGGCCCTGTCTGCCTGCACACACCCGCCATTAAAAGGTTTTTTCATTAATTAATAACGAGTGTAAACGCAGCGGGCACGTGCCTCCCCTGTGCCAGTATTCCCTGGGGTTCTCCCCGGGAGAGCTACGGCTGGTGCCGAGCTCTCTGGCTTTCCTCACCCAGTTTGGCTGATGCCGGAGGGTGATGTGGCAGTAACCATGAAGGAGTGGAGAGCAGTGGGGGTTTCCTTAGCTGGGAATGTCCCGTGTGTCCCCAGAAAGCTGCGTTGGCACAGCTTCCAGAACTCGCACCGGCCCAGCCTGAACTCGGCCTCGCTGGAGATCAATCGCCAGTCATCGGCCCAGCTCAACCTGCTCCAGAAGTGCTCCCTGCTCCGGCTCACGGCCATCATGGAGAAGTACTCCGTGCCCCACAAGCAGGCCTGGACGTGGTGAGCTGGGGCGAGGGGGACCAGGATGGGGCCCACGGGCTGCAGCTTGTGCTGTGTCCCCAGCCTGGGGCAGGTTCAGAGTGTGGAGGGAGAAAAGCTAAACCAAGGGCTGTCTGCTCTGGCAAGTGTGAGCCAGAGCTGAGCCCCAGGCTCCTGGCATTGCCCTGGCTTCCAGGGGGGCTCCTGGCATCATCTGCCACTGTGGGGGCTGCAGATGTTCATGGGACATTAAAAGTGCTGCAGCAACATAAGAGAGTGGGACAGTGGTTTATTTTCATAGCCAAGTATCAAAATTATTTTAGCTTAATAAAAGGTGCTGCCATTCCTGCTGGGAAGCTGCCTTGCTTGTATTCCAAGTACTGCAGAAATGTTTGTGTGTGTGTGTGTTTGTGTGTGTATGTGTGTGTGTGTGTGTTTGTGTGTATGTGTGTGTGTGTGTGTTCCCAGGGTCCTGCTCTCTCTGTGAGGGGGTGCTAAGGGCACCGATCATTGCACTGATGTCTCTCTGTCCCACTCTGCAGGACTGTCCCCAAATTCATGAAGCGGAGTAAAGTCCCTGACTACAGGGACAAGATGGTTTTTGGGGTGCCACCCATCGTCAACGTGCAGCGAACGGGGCAGCCCCTGCCCCAGAGCATCCAGCAGGCCATGCGCTACTTGCGCAGCCAGTGCCTGGACCAGGTGAGGCCACGGCTGCTGGGCAGCAGCACTGGGATTTGGGGAGGAAAAAAAAGCTTTAGGGGTCCTTTGTTCACCTCTTGTGGCGTGTGCTGAAGCGGGAGGGTGGGATTGTCTGTGGGAACGCAGCAGCATCCCTCACTCAGTGTCTCCTCTGGGTTCAGGGATGATCCCTTTGGGGAGGGAGTGTCTTTGCCTGTCCCATAGGTGCCCACCCAGGCTGGTGCCCGCTCACTCCCCTGCTCTGCTCCGGCAGGTTGGCATTTTCCGCAAGTCCGGGGTGAAGTCCCGGATCCAGGCGCTCCGGCACATGAACGAGACCAGCCCCGACAACGTCGACTACTCGGGGCAGTCGGCGTACGACGTGGCCGACCTGCTGAAGCAATACTTCCGCGACCTGCCCGAGCCCATCTTCACCAGCAAGCTGACTGACACCTTCCTGCAGATCTACCAGTGTAAGGGCCGGGCTGGGGGCAGCTCGGGGTCTTTGGGGAGGAGGGGTCCCTCTGTTGGGATGGAGGCGATGGGTGGTGGCCGTGGGGACGCCCCGCTGACGCTGCCCCGTGCCCGCAGTCGTGTCCAAGGAGCAGCGGCTGCAGGCGGTGCAGGCTGCCATCATCCTCATGCCGGATGAGAACAGGGAGGTGCTGCAGACCCTGCTCTACTTCCTGAGCGACATCGCCTCGGCTGAAGAGAACCAGATGACGGCTGGGAACCTGGCTGTGTGCCTGGCCCCCTCCATCTTCCACCTCAACGTGTCCAAGAAGGAAAGCACATCGCCCAGGTAAGGGCTGGCTGAGCCCCAGCTTCCCAGTGTCCCTTCCCTGCCTGCTGTGGGAGGGGGCCAGCCAGGGAATGGTGAGACATGGGGGGGCTGTTGGCTCTGCTCTGTGACACAAATGAGGGGGTCTAGAGGTGCCCACCGGTGCCAGCACTACCTGATCCCCCACAGGGCCATACACAAGAGGGGCACCATGGGGAAGCCGGACCAGAAGGACCTCAATGAGAACATGGCTGCTACACAGGGGCTCTCCCACATGATCAGCGACTGCAAAAAGCTCTTCCAGGTGGGTGGCAATGGTGTCGCAGCCCAGCGCTGCCCGTGGGAGGTGTGACCTTGCTGGCAGGTGCTGGTCCTGGAGCAAGCTGAGGGCATCTTTCCCTCAGTGGGACAGCAGCCACCAGCCATTCATGCTGGAGCCAAGCCGAGCTATGTCCTGGGGCAGGAGGTGGTGCAGGCTGTATGTCCATCCTCTCCACTCCCTGGGGAATGAGTTATGGTTCTCTGTGTGTCCAGGACCACTCACAAAGTCCCCACAGGATCTCTCTGCCTCGCTGAATATCTGTGTGCTTTTGGCTTGCAGGTCTCCCATGACATCTTGCTGCAGCTGAGCAGCTCCTATATGGCTGCAGATGCTTATCCCCACCCTCTGGCTGACTTGGTGTGCCAGGGGCAGAGCAAGGATTTACACTCCTACTTTGAGCAGAGTGTCCAGAACCTGCTCAGAGAGTCGTCAGAGAAGTTCAAGGGATGGCTGAGCATGCCAGGACCCCTGAACACGGAGCTGTCCTGCAAAAAGGTAAATTTGTGTGGAGGGGCTTGAGAACATGCAGGGAAATGTGCATGGGGTGACCTCTCCAGCAGCCAGAGCAGGTCCCACCCCATCCCTCACTAGCCAGCAGATGGAAATGTGCTACTCTATGGCAGTGGGAGCCATCTGTGAAGCTGCTCAGGGGTTAACACTGGGGGTCCTGTGGGACGGTCTGTGTGACCCTCACCTCATCCCCTCAGGTTGGGGATGGGCACCCTCTGCGCCTGTGGAAGGTCTCCACGGATGTCGAGGCCCCTCCTGCCACGGTGCTGCACCGGGTGCTGCGGGAGCGTCACCTGTGGGACGAGGACCTGCTGCAGAGCAGGGTGGTGGAGGCGCTGGACAAGGACATGGAGGTGTACCACTACGTGACGGACAGCATGGCCCCGCACCCGCGCAGGGACTGCATGGTGCTCCGGTGAGGGCGGCCGGGACCCGCGGGGGGTTTGGGCTCAGTTGGGGGCGTCCCCTCTGCTCCAGCCCCATCTCCTGCTCCGTTCCCGGGCCGTGTGGGGACCACGCTGTGTGATGCTGCGGTGGCCCCGTGGCGGGCACACGGTGACCGCTGCTCTGTCGCAGGCGCTGGCGCACGGACCTGCCGCGGGGAGCCTGCCTGCTCAGCTCCCTCTCGGTGGAGCACGACAAGGTGCCAGTGGAAGGAGGTGTCAAGGCCATCGTGCTGACGTCCCAGTACCTCATCGAGCCCGGCGCCACGGGCCGCTCCCGGGTGACCCACATCTGCAGGGCTGACCTCAGGTAAGGGGACCCTCCGGGGAGGGCATGGAGCAGCAGGATGTGCTGCTCCATGATATTGCCATGGTCTCTCCTGCCCACTCACCCCCTCCTGCCTCTTCCCTTCTCCAGGGGTCGGTCTCCTGAATGGTATAACAGGGTCTTTGGCCACCTCTGTGCCATGGAGCTGGTGAGGATCAGAGACTCTTTCCCAGTCCTGAGTCCCACCGGTCCCGAGACAAAGATCTGAGGCACCAGGAAGATGCTCTGTCCTTTCAGACGTGGACTTGCCATTGGATCCGGACTGGGGCTCTCAGCAGGAAGCACGGTGTGGTGCAGTGCCCGTGGTGGGGGAGACAGAGGCACATATTTATAAACATCCTTTCACCCCGGGCGGGGCAGTCCCGTGCCACGGCCCGGGTGCTGCGGGGCTGCAGAGGGGAAGCTGCGGTGTACCGCAGGAGAGGTGTGGGAGCAGAGTGGCCATGGGGTCACCCCTGAATGCAGCCTGTGGCAGGAGCTGGGGCCCCCACACAAGCCAGGAGCAACAGCAGGGGTGAAGGAGCGTGGAGTGAGGCGGGAGGAGCGAGCGGGGAAAATGGGGCCGTGTCCGCAGGTCGCAGTGCGGGGTTGGGAAGTGGAGGGTGGGCAGCGAGGGGGGGATTGTGTGTGTGGTGTCACCCGGTGGGGACAGCCAGGGAGTCACTGTGTGGTAGTGGAAGAGGCTGCTGTTCTGGGGGAGGGGGCTGCCTATAGATAGGTAGGTGCCAGCCCCTGTCGAGGGGCAGATGGAACCTGTTGCAGCATCGGTGCTGAATTTATGGAAGAAGCAGCCCTGTACTCCCATGCCTTGCTCTTCCTTGGCTAAAAGCCCTCTCTCTGCACTGGGTGTCACTGAGAGGAGGGGTGGATGGACCAGTTCCAAGCCAAGGCCACCCTCAACCAGCCAACCCGTTATTTGCATGAGGCAGGACACTGCTGGAGCCCTGGAGCAGCTGCACCTGGGTGGGAAGAGGCAATGCCTGGAAAGAGGCATCGAGGTGGGGAGAGACTCCCCAGACCAGCTCCCCCTTTGTGCTGCCCTCAGTGTTGAGGGCTGTACCCAGAGAGGGGGGAGGGATGGCAGGAGGGGCAGTTGATTGGGATTCACCCCTCTTCGGGCAGCTGCACATGGCCCTGCCCACTCCTCCCTGCGGAGACATCCATTCCCCTTTCCACCCCTTCCTTCCCTTCATGATGGAACTGTTCACTGGAGCTGTCAGCACCCAGGAGATGACCTGGTTTCTCCATTCAGGCAGGGACCCAAATTCCCAGACGTCGTTCCAACTGGAAGGCAACACGACCCATAAGCTGGGGGCCCCCAGTGTCAGTTTGGCCACAACTGTCTGTCTTTTGGTAAAAACAAAAGCACAAGTCAGCCTCTAGTCTGTGTTTTTATATATATGTATTATATATATATATATAAAAATATAACTAACATGTGGGGGAGTGAATTTTCTCCTGATATTTTTTTAAAGTGTTTCTTTTTATTCTGTCTATAAATACTTGTACAGGTGGAATATTAATATATAACTCTGGTGGCAGAGCTCAGCACCAGGTGATGCTCACTTAGAGCTGGTATTTTGTATTTAAGGGACTTCTGTTTTGTATCATATGAAAGTGCAGCAGTTGTTTGACTTGGATCGGGGCTGCTCTTCCCATCCGTGCAATTAATAAAGTACTAACAAGATCTGCTGGCTGATGAGGAAACCTCCATGTTCAGGGCTTCTCCAGTACTGGAGCAGCCCAGTGCTGAGCCATCTGTGGCCTTGGGGCAGCCCCTGTGTGGGTGAAGAGACTCAAACCCAGCATTTTCCACATCCAGCTGTGCTCCAGGGCCTTGCCAGGGATTGGGGCTCTCCTGGCATTGCCACCTGCAGCAGGGAGAGCAGCTTGAGGAGGAAGATGAGCATCCAGCATCAGTGATGCTGATGAAGAAGAACCACATTGTGCTGTTGAATTCCCTGGAGCAGACACCTCTGGCTGCTATTTTGGAAGTAGTGATGGGAATGGGGTGGAACATGCTGGAGTAGATGAAGATGATGGTAATGAAGGCTGCAAGAGTAAAGCCTGGAGAGGAAGAAATCCCTCTCTGAGCTTGGCTAAAGTTTGGGATTGGCAGCAGCAGGACTGCTCTGGCTTTTAGCACTAATGGACAGAGATATTGGGGCAGCCCTGGCTCATCCCAAATCCACCCATGGCCAGGGCTCCAGCACTGGGATGGAGAGGGTACCCTCCCTGTCCTGGGATGGAGGCCAAGCTGGCATCTCATCTTGCAGGGTCCCAGCAGGATGGCAGCACTCCACAGACCCACCCAGGTATCCCACTGCTGGAGGGGTGTGAGCTCTCAGGGACCCCACTCCCACAGGGAACCCTGTCCTGCCTCACATCGTCCCCAGCACATTGAATGAAGAGGTTCCCCATCCCTCTGCACCATGCTGTGCTGGATACAAACACTAAATAACACCCCAAAGCCTCTGCAAAGCTGGCTGGAGCCATCCCAGGGCTTTTGGGCTCACCCCAGCTCCCAAATCCCTCTCCCCTCACTGTCAGCTGATCAGTCCAAGAATGTTTTCCTCCAACCCCTGCTTTGCAGACACTAACATGTAAAATCAATTTCTTACTGAAATCCTCCAAGTTTCATTAACAGAGATTTATGTTTTCTCCCTGCACATTATTATAGATTAATCTTTTCAAACGTTATAAAAGCCAATCCCTACAACTTAACAAACCCCTGCACTGGGAAATGATTGCAGAGCAGCAATGCCAGGCTCAGTTTGGCTTAATTAGAGATAAAAGGAGAGGAAATAATTCCTTATTAGCCAGTCAGGTAGAAGCTGTACTGTATTTAGAGTGCAAACAGCCCAATTACAGGGAGGAACATGCACAGTTGTCTTTCATTACAGGTACTTGAAAATGTGCATCTGGGGAAAATTAATGATGATTCTCTCCTTCCAAAGAGAAGCTGCAGCCATCCCAGCTGGCTGTGTGGGCCATCCCCAGCACAGGAGTGATGCTTGTCCAGCCTGACCATTTGCCCATCCCTGAGATCATTGGGCTGTTACCTCAGTGCACAGGTAGCACCTGGTGGTGGAGTCTACCTGCCCCCACCCCACCCACCTCCACCTCCCCTTCTCAAATTCATCTCACTCTGTACCACACCTGTGTCAGGACAGGGCCCCAGTGTCCCTGCAACTTCTCTGTCTCCATGGGCAGAATGTTCCCCCTGCCCTGAATCAGTTCCAGCCAGGAGACACCCTCTTGTACCAGGGGATTTAAGCAGTATCTTCATGCTGGGGGGCTTCCAGTGGGGTGGAATAACTTTCTCAGGGGATAGGAGTGAACTGGTTTCTCTTCCTGCACTCAGATTGGGCTTTTTAACCCCAGGCAGTGGCTCAGCCCCAAAGCTACTCACTCCCACCACCTGTCATGTGGGGATGAAAATGGGAAAGAAAAGGGAAACTTTGTGGGTTGAGATAAGAACAGCTTAGCAATTAATAGAAAAAAATTATGCTGCTAATCAAGAGAGAAATAAAACCCAGGAGAAACAAGTGATGCCCAGTCCAATCACCCACCCCCTGCTGTCACAGCATCTTTACACTCTGGTTGTATTTCTCAACATGAGCTTTGTTAGTGGTCCAAGAATTTCCCACCCTTTGGCAGCAGTCCTGGTCCAGCTCCTGGGATTGCATCTCCTCCCAAGCCTGGGATGATGTAGGGCTGTTGGACACCTCCCCACACGGGTTCAGCCTCTGGGTTCTGCAGCCCAGCAAATGTTTCAATACAGACCCTGAGGGGCTCAGGGAAGGCTTGTGCAACCTCATGGCATAGATTTATATCCCGGGATTTCAAAGGTGTGACCTCCATGGCAGAGCTCTGCACTCGTGTCCCAGGCAGCCCCCCTTCATCATGGCTGCACAGGCCCCTTCCCATGGGGATAACTTTGTGTTTGAGCAAACCAAGCCAGCTTTTCCTTTTGCTTTGTTTGCCACTGGGATGAGCCCTCAGTTCTCACTCAGGCCTGGCTTCCCTGGAGCTTTTTCCCTGTCTCTGGATGAAGACCACATCACCTACCCGGCCTGGCAGTCACACAAACAGGCACTCTGATTTCAGCATTCCTGCAGAACAGACATTGTCTGGTCATGGACAAGATGGGAATTCAGGCATCCTCCCTTCCTGACTCCACTGACAGAGATTTGGGACAAAACCATTCATCTTTACATAAAAAAAAAGGGTTGTGAACCCGTGCAGTGCTCCTGGTCCTGCCAGCACTGCCTTGGCACCCTGACAGACACTGCTCCTGTTGGGATCACACACCCAGCTTGGAGAAGGGCCTGCCATGTGTCCTGTGCGATGGTGAGTGGTCCCAGCAGGAATCCCGAGGGATCAGCCCACTTCAGAACACACATTATCCATCTGCAGCTCCCAGCCCAAGGCACCTCATTGGGCTCTGCACTCCTTTTCTGTCCTGTCCTCAGATGCAGGAGAAGATCCTTCAGGCAGAAAAGAGATGGAAGTGGGCAAATGGGAGGAAACACTGCTTTAACTGGGGCTTGGAAAGTTTAAAAAAGAACACAGGCAGAGTCATGCTGGAAAGAGATTGCACAAATCTGACCAGATCCTGTAGGTAAGTGAAGTCAGACAGTCCTCGTGGCAAGGGGAAGACCCAGGTGCTGAAGGAAGCAGGAAAACAAGTCTTTCTTAGAAGAAGGGATGGTTTAGTGGCACAGCTACAAAACAGGATGGAAGGATATTCGGGCAAGGTGCTCAGAGGATGCTCCAGCTCTCCTTTCAGTGACAGTCACTGTGTCAGTCCCACAGTTTTTAACTGGAATGAGACACTCTGCAGATCCCTTGCTGTGGTTGCAGAGGTCAGGAGGGGATCCCATCCTCCCCCAGCTGCTCCATCCTCAGTGCTGCTGCAGCTGGAGCTGGGGCAGCATCGAGGCACTCCCAGGGGATGTCAGTGGTAACAACAGACGTGATCCTGCTCCCAAGTGCTGATCATTCTTATGACATCCTGTTTCTGCTGGGGGCTATGAGAGGCTTTCTAGGGCAGGAGCACATCACATCACCTGCTGAAGTCGTGCTGTGGGACAGCTGGCAGGCGAGTGGCTCCTGCTGTCCTGCCCTGATCTCACAGTTCCCTCAGTGCCTCTAGAAAAGGCAGTTCCACTGTGGGTGTTCCCCCAAAGGTGCTGCTGCCCCTGCAGCCCTGCCAGGAGCTGGTGGCATTTCATGTTTCTTCCCAAACTATGCAGGATTTTTACTGTCTCTCATCAAACTCCTGTTTGTCACCTGGTGTGAGTTTATCACATTTGTTATTTTATCAAGATAACAAAAACCTCACCAACCAAACAAACCCCACCCCAACAGCATCACAATCTCTGGTTCCAACTGAGATATCTCCATAAAGCACAGCCCCTCCCTGGAAAACCTGCTTTTCCCAGAAACTTCCCCAGCATCCCAGCCCCAACTCCAGATGTAGAAGCAGCATTTGCAATAATAATCAAACCTTTAGCAAACATCATTAGTAATAGCTTGCCAGTGAGCAGAAATAATTACAGGTAATTGCTCTATGGACAGCCAAGCAGGCCATTTTCTCCATGTTAAACAGGGAAACACAAGTAGGGAAAGAGAAGCACCAAAGGGCAAAAGTTGTTGAAGGCTACAAAATGAGGAGAGACACCCACTCTGATCCTCCACCACCTCGTGCTTGGCTGGCCCTGTGCAGGGGCCTGAACCCACAGCTCCAGGAGCATTCCCGAGGCTGGCACCTGGAGGCACAGCTGGCTGTGTTTGCCTTGTCACCGTGCCCCTTGTGTCGTGCCCCCAGCAGGACACGGCACCCCGGTGTTCCCCTGTCCCTTGGTTGGGACTCGGTGATCCACACCCGGCTGCCGTGGAACACCTCGGGAGAGTCACAATAAACTGGTGGCGGTTTAGGGCGCCGCGGGGAGCGGCTTATGCAAATGAGGACATCCGCTTTAATGGCATTCCAAGACTTTTAGTCAAATTTAATTACCTTCCTTCTTCCCCCTCTCTGTGCCTGTCCCTGATCAAATTAAAACAAACAACCCCCAGCAGAGTGTTTGTGACAGGAGTCGTGTTGGAGACTAATTAAAACCTGACGATTGTCACCGCGACGAGCCTGGCAGCCGCCCGTGGCAGGCGGCACGGGGACAGGGACAGGGCAGGTGGCACTGGATGCTCCCCAAGGCAGCTCATTATCAGCTCCCGTGTCACGGCTCCTGCCCGTGCCACGGCTGGCAGGGAGGGACCTGCAGGAGGAACACGTGGGTCTCAATTACTTCTGCGATAATTTAATGGACTAATTAATAAACCCATGCGGCACCTTCTCCGGGGTGCTGCGGGGGCGGGCGGGCTGAGGTCTGTGCGGGAGCTGGGGAGGGGACAGCTGGGCTCAGCGCCCTCTCACACGGCTGTCCCCTTTAGAGAGATGGCCCTGGGCACACGGGGGCTCAGGCAGGTCCTGGCAGCTCCCCCCAGCACAGCACAGCTCCCTCCACCCCAGCCCAGCGCGGGTTCTGTGTTCCAGCCCAGCTCCCCCTTCCCGGCACAGCTCCAGGTTTCATCTTGGTGTGGAGAAATCCCCCCTGTGCTCTCCTGAGGATTTTTTCTTTTTCCCTGTGGTTTTCAGCGCCCGTGTGCGCTCCATCCCACTGAGACTGAGTCGGCTGCTCCGGTTCCCTGTTCCCCTGGCCACGCGGGTCCAGCCGGGCTGGGGAGGATGGATGGCTGGATGTTTGCAGGCACTACTTGGCCGAGCAGTGGGAGGGAACGATCTCCCTGTCATGAACCAGCTGTGACCCAACCCCTCGCAGCCTCTTGTTATGGCATCGATGAAGTCACTAAGTGATCCCTTGTTCATATTCCCGTAAATCAATAGGTCCTGGCGCTGTAACACACTGGCTGGTTCCAGTATTTTAGTTGGGATAGTCCTCAAGGGGAGCTGGGCTCGTTAATTAAATCCATCTAATCAATCTGGCCTGGAAGGGCACTGGTTATTTATTCATCAGAGGCTGCACCGTGCAGCCCAGGCGATCTGAAAGGCAGTAAATAAACATGGAAATGAAAAGCTGAGACAGCAGAGCTTGCCTGGACCTGGGAGACTTCAGAGCTGGGTCAGATAAAATGGGATCACATGTTTAATTTAACAAAATCCAATAAAAAGTGCACCTGGATTGAACGAAATCCCTGGGATGGGGAAGCCGCCAGGGCTGATGCGGGAGGAACCCCCGGGGGTCAGGGTGTGCTCAGGCCCTGCCCTCCCTGGAGAGCCCACCCGTGTCCCCACACCCAGGGTGACCTTGGGCCGAGGGCAGCACCAGGCTCAGCAGCTTCCCATGGATTGTCCTGCTCAGCTGCCTGTGCTGCCCAGGAACCTGCAGCACGGTGGGGCTCACGTGTTCCTGGAAGTTAATTACAGAGAGAGCCTTCCAGGAACTGGGGAAGAGGAAAATTTGAGCTGATGGATGAGAAAGTGAAAGGAGGGCGATATGTCACTTTTCAGCTCATGGTTTGCAGAATTGTTCCCTGCTCTAGTGTGAAATGCTGAGGGAGCTGTGCTGCTGGACAGGATGAGCTCTCTCCTGTCCCACCCAAGCCTGGTTTTGCCATTGTGGGAAACCAGAGTAGGTTCAACACCGCTGTGAATGCAAAGATCTGCAAATCAAGGCTGATGAAAATATCACTGCTCTGAGTGGGGCATGGCTGAACCCTTGGTCTGTTGGGTTTGCTGTCTCTTGCAGCTTGAAGAGCTGAAATATCCCTTCTTCTGTCTTGGTTTTCATTCACAAGAACCTGGATTAACCTCTGCGGTGTTGGGATTGCCCAAGAGCATTTCCAGAGCAAAGGCAGAGGGTTCCTGAGGAGTGAGGGCAGGAACCCTCTGTCCAGCAGCCTCTGGGAGTTTTCACCAGCCCTGGAATGCTGCTCCTGCTGCAGGTGGTGCCTGAGGGATTCATGGACAGATGGCACAGCTAAATACAGGGGTGGGAGTGGGAATGTGTGTCAGGGACCCACAGGGAGGACAGGAGGAAGATGAGGCATCACTGTGCCTGGGCAAAGAGACCTTCTTGCACCTCTGCAGGGGCTGAGGAAGAGACATCTGGAGTGGTTGGATGCGGAAGATGAAGAAAACCTGCCAGAACACAAGCATGGGAAGAAGGGCTGGGGAAGAGTGTGACAGACACTGCAGAGCAGAGACCAGCTCCAGCTGGACCATGGCTGGGGTTTGAGGCTGAGCCCCCCCATGCACAGGAATGTTCAGAGCTGGGGTTTGCTCCCAGCTGCTTTCCACACCCTTGGGTGGCTCTCAGAGGGAGGTGGCTCTCCTGAGACACGGAGGGCAGGGGTAGGAGGAGGCCTTGGCAGTCCTGTGGGATTACAAAGCCAGAGTCTGCAGGGGAAAAAGGTGATTCAAGTATGGGTGGGTGCTGAGGCTGTCAGGGCACAGGGAGGGGCTCAGGATTATCCTGTAAATCATAATTAATGAATATGCAAAGGTGGGGAGAAGGATTTGTCCCACTGCAGCTCCCCTTCAATGTGAGAACTCTGATTTGGATGTCACCCCACCACGGAGTCATTTTCCCAAAGCCCCAGACACCTGTAACCTGGAAAACCTCTGCAAAGAGATGCTCTGCTCACATTTTGTGAGTGCACTGCCTCTGAGGAACATGAACCCTTTGGCAACAGCTGCTCTGGAGAGGACAACTGGAGAGAGCAGGAGGGTGCCCTCAGCCTCCTCCTCCTCCTCCTTGGGATGCGTTGGGCGGGCAGAGCCTGCAGCCCTCCCTCCCTCCCTCCCAGTTCATCCAGCACAGCAGCACCACCCACAGCCCCGGCCGTGGGCAGGGTGGGGACAGGTCCCTGCAGGGCCAGGGCAGAGCTCTGGAATCCCCGAGGGGGCCTTTGCTGGGGGGGCAAAGGCCAGACCTTCCTGAGCCCCCCATCCCCTCGCCAGCTCCTGCATCCCCCCAGGCTGGGTTGGTTCCTGTGGTACCTGGGGCTTTCCCCTTCTGCTTTCCTGGGAGCTTGCAATAGAGCTCTCATGTCAGGAACACAAACTGTTAAGTGGTTTCAGTCGTGAAGAAAGAAGCAGGGTTTGCATCCAGGTTTGGTCTAATCCTGTGTTTTTCCGAGCTGGTTTCTCCCCCTGCATCCCAGACTGCTGGTGATTCCCCACGACTTCATTACTTCTGAGTTAACACAATGCACTTGGCTGCTGGAAGACGGTTTATTAATCCTGGACTCATTCCCGAGAAGATGTGTCCTATCTACAGACAAAATGCTTTTATCATGTGTCCCAAAATTCTGGCCAACCCCTTTGGTCTCCAAGCTTGGCTGGGGTGAGGACAAGAGCATGAGGAACAATAAATGTGAACTTTCAGACAGTTTTTCTTCCAAGGATCAGGAAGGCCAGACACACCTGCCTGGAGGGTGCCCTGGGCAGGGGATGGGGAGGAGATGGTCCATTGGTGTCCCTGTAACAGCACAGGAGCTGGGTCCTGCTACTGGGACCAACAGAGCACGTTTTCCCCAACGCAGCCTGTTCCTGAAATCCCTGAATGGAAAATCCATAGGCCTGGAAATGAGTGCATTTGTTCTCTGTCTGTCTTCATTGTTAGCTGGAGGAACAGCTAACAGAGTGTGTCTTCTCTGGGGGCTGCAGCAGGAAGACAGATGGTGAGAGTGACTCCAGCTGTCAGTCCCTGGAGATGTGTGGAGGAATCAGTGTTTGACATCTGATTTAGCTCTGCTCCCTCCTCAAGTCACCACCGTTCCCAGCTCTGAAAGACGTGTGTGCTTCTGAGACGGTTCAATTAAACCTCACCCAACCGAGGGGCACGTGCTCAGCTCCTCAGAAATGTCAGCTGGCAGCTCATCAGCAGGAGCCAATGGATCTGGGTTCACTCTCTGGAATCTGGGTGTTTGCCTCCTTCCCCTTGCAGGGCAGAGTCACACTGGCCTGGGGGAGGATTGGCAGCCAACCAAGCAGGCAGAAACAGGCATGAACATCTTCTGGAAAGGGGGAGCCTTTGGGGACCATCCCCTTTCCAGGGCTGGCTCCAGAGTGGGGACAAGCCAAAGGAAGCCCTGCTTAGGGGAGAGGCTGTGTTACTTGGGCAGGGGACACCTGAGAAGCAAGAACACTGGAGAGGAGGAGGAGGAGGAGGAGGAAGAGGCAGACATTCCATGAGAATCTCCATCTGTATGGAAAGGGAGTATGGTCCAGGGCTGTATCAGTCCCAGATGAGGTGGGATGGGCTCAGCAGAGCATGAGTCACTGCAGGGGAGGGGAGAGCAGCTCTCTGATAAGAGGTGAAGCAACTCCCTGTGGCTGGTTAATCTTCATTCACTGACTCTGCCAGTGGAGCCTTGCACAAGGCTTGGTGACCCCAGCATTCAACCCCATCCCTTGGCTGCTGGACAGTCCTTGTGTCCCTTCTGGGCACGTGGCAGTGAGGTTCTGGTGCCCACAGAGAGTGTGGAACAGGGAGACATGAGAGCTGCCTGTAGAGTCAATCCAGGTGGGGCTGCCTCTGGAGACTCCAGGACAGATAGGACCCATCCCATCCCCATTGCATGAGAAGCTTAAGGGACACCTTCCACTACCCCAGGCTGCTCCAAGCCCTGTCCAACCTGGCCTTGGACACTTCCAGGAATGGGGCAGCCACAGCTTCTCTGTGCTACCCGTGCCAGGGCCTCTCCACTCTCTGAATAGTCTCAGTCTTCTATCTTAAGTAAATCTCCCCCAGTGTTTGAGCATTTCTCCCCCATCCTTCCCATCGTTCTTGCCTCCCTGTCTCAAACTGCTGCGGGTCCGTCCGTGTGTCTGGGCACGGTTCCCTGGTGGATGCGTGTCCCTCTGTCAGTGCGGGTGCGGGTGTGGGTCCTGGGTCTGCCCGTGGGTCGGTCCGTGGGTCTGTCCGTGGGTGCAGGTCCATCCGTGGGTCCATCCGTGGGTGCGGGTCTGTCCGTGGGTCCGTCCCTGGCTCTGTCC
>VYZP01085903.1:0-11715 GCA_013400635.1 Hypocryptadius cinnamomeus | reverse complement strand
GCAAGATATACATAAGTAGGTGTTTCATACAGAAATATCGAAATATAAAAAAAGTTAATTTCTTACCATGATTTCTGTACCAGACCTTGAGAGTTTCTCATCACCTGTATGATGAAAAATTAAGTATAACTTAGGCCATAAGAAAGACAGAGGTTCATTTTGAAAAGATAGACTTTCTATCAATATTATTTTTGTTCCTCAGAGTTAATTGTGAGGATTTGTTCACTTTTGTGGTTGAACATAGTGAGGTTTCTGACTTTTGAGTGAATATTTTTTAATTTAAAAACATAGTATCTTTCCAGTGTTTAAATCGTTCTTTCAAGAAACACCTCAATTCTATTTGAAGGATTACTATTCTCCAGTGATACAACGTTGCATTTATGTCTTTATTACCTAGTAAAAAAAAATTATTACAGTGCAATAAATACTGGCCTGCTTTATGTCTGAAATGTATAAATGCTTTTGTCATGCCAGTATTGTAATACATTGTTTTCAAGTCTTTTGATTAATCATGAGCTTCACTGAAAACATCTGAAACTGTATGCCATTTTCAGACAATTTGACAGACAGATAGTAGCTCCAAGAGAAAATTTCATTAAGAACTTAATGAAGCTGGATGTAGGTCAAAGACACAAAATAGAGGCTGAAGGGTGACACCAAAGTGCCTATTTCCTCTGACCAAGCAAGGAGCGTGTTGATGCTGTTCCATTAATATTTAGGTTACATAGGGAATAGTATATAGGATAAATGATAAAGTTGGAAATTAATATACTGTGAGATGAGGGAGAAACATGTCCCCCTTAAAATATAAATATACTTATATATCCGTCCCTTAGACATTGTTTCTTCAGTCACTCAGCACTGCTCATTCAGTTAGGAGTGATTGCAGATAGGAAGAGTGTCCAGACAGATGGGGAGAAGGAATATGCATTTTTACAGAAAACAAGGGACAAGAGAAAACAGATAATTGCTTAGATTATTCTAAACGCTCATGTATATGACCTCAAATTACCAAGATAACCACATTATTAATTAGTTTTTATATCATAATTTCAAACTGAAACTTTTCCATTCTTTATCTATTACATGTATTTGTACCTGGGCTCATGATACATCAGATCTTAAAACCACTCAGAATCTTCAGCATCAACGTAATGGAGGAGTGGCTCATACCACATACTGAGAACATCAGCAAACTGAAACCAAGTCATTTCCTTGAGATTTTGCACAAAGTCTCACTTCCCAAGGCCCAAAGTATGCATTTAAATCAGGAAGTTGTTCCATTTAAGTCCCTGGAGTTATGTGGAATAATTTTTAGCCACTGTGAAAATGCTTCATTTTAAATGCCTCATTTAAAATATTAGTGCATGTTAAAAAGAGAACAGCCAATCCCATGCTCATCCCCTTTGTGGTAGCTAGGCTGTACCTTTGGTTAGCATCGCTCCATCTACCCTGATCATTGGGTCTCACTTGCAGAGCCTATTGCACTGTATGTACAAGTGAGATTCTGAAGAGAGCACTGAAGCGTTTTCTTGCTGTCCTAGTGAACAATAAGTACAGAACTTCAAATATTTTCTAATTAGATGTCGCATTTTGACTAGAGTTCGTTTGAGTTTAATTATTATAACACATTAGCACAGATTTACATTCCTAAAAATTGGCAAAACTTCAGGTAAAAACACAAAACATCCTGGGCAAAAAGGCTATTAATACTTCATAGGCACTTAAACTGAAGAAATGTTAACAAACCACTGCCAAAAAAATATGCAAACATGGGGACTGCACTTGAAATCAATCTTTTACATTGAAATAGTAGAAACAAGGGAAGGTCTCATGGAAAACCTCTGCTATGGGCTAATAGTATATCTAGGTTTTGTAGAGGTCAGGGAGCTAAAACAGTGCCCCTGGAGGAATTACATATGGCAAAGAAGTATTTGCTGTGTTTCCCTATTGCTCCCATTTTTTCTTTCTTCTTAGCCACCATCTCTTTGCAGTGTAGTATCATCCCTTTCCCAGCTTGTCTAACATCTGTCAAAAAGTCACTTCAAATCAGTCATACTTTAAAAATATTTTCTACTCCCTTTCTGCACCTTCCTTCCCCAGTCTCTATAATTCTTCAAATATTTCTTCAGTTGATTCTTCAGATAGTTCTTCTTAATTCAAGAAAGTGCTCTTGGATTCTTGAAGACAGTAGACTTTCATGCCTTGAGAAGAGAAGCAATGCCCTGAAGTATCTTCTGCAAGATAGAAAGGAAAATCTAGTAGCCCAACAAACACCTGCAGTCACATAGGCATGGAATGGGCAGTCTCTGGGTATGGCTTGCTTTTGATCATCAAAACACAGATTTATTGCTTCACTTACCAATTTTAGTGAGTAGATTTGTTGAGAAAATGTACAGTCTTGTTACCTAGATTTGTTGATATCACTTTTTGATTCACAAAAATCTCACTGTCTTTGCCTTATAAAAGCAATCTGCATACTGCCTATGAAATGAATGTCTCAATAGGTATCATGTTTTGCAGATTTGCAACCTATATGTTCTCCCTAAATGTAGATATATGTATAGGTGTATATGTGTATATATCTGATTTTTTTAAAATCTAAATATGCAGATTTTCCCTGGTTTCACCTAAGAGGTTCCCATAAACTATTCTATTAAATGTTTGAGCCATCATCACTCAGCTCACAATTTTTCTGGTCATCATCCATGCACAAAGCCACTGACAAACAAAATATAACTTCAATCCTTAGCTGTTGATAAACAAATGTAGGGACAGAGTACATTACAGAGCTGCAACTGAATGTTCAATGGGCAAATAAAATATCTTCTCTATTATTTTGTGGTGTTTTGTTTTGTTTTGTTTTGTTTTAGTTTAGGTTTTGGGGGTTTTTTTTTGTTTGTTTTGGTTTTGAGTGTGTTTTTTGGTTTTAGTTTGGTTTTGGGTTATTTGGGGTTTTTTTGTTTTGTTTTTGGTTTTGGTTTGGTTTTGGGGTTTTTTGGCTTGGGGATTTTTTTGTTTATTTTTTTGTTTTTTGTTTTGCTGGGTTTTGGGTTTTTTGTTAAACAGTTATTATTGTAAATAGAATACTGACTGTTGTGTTAGTAGGCATGAATGACACAATGATACAGTCCAGTCCAGCAAAGCCAAAATCTGGGTGGTAATCACAGTTCACAAAACACTCTTGCAATTCAAACAACTCTTCCCATCAGATCTTCATGAAAACCTGTATGCTTGTTCCACTGCAGTTCTGAACCAATTTACAGTTTCTTGAAGGAGGGGGTGGGGCGTGTAAGACAGGTGAGCATTTCTTTTACAGGAGTTCCCGGATAGGTGACACCTTCCCTGTCAGAATCTGTTTTCTCTTCCCTAGTGCCTTCATTGCTCTGCTATCATTGGCTGGTCAACTGTACAGGCTGCTAGCGAACAGAAAAAATAATTTCCTTTTTTCGTTCTTGCTCCATTTTACTTATATTTCCTCCATGTCCATACAAGTTCTTGTCCAGCTTACTAAAGGAGACAGGTGAAATGTAAACAGAGAACCCAGAAACGGGCAGCAGTGATCAAATGTCTACTCATGGCTCAATTATATAGCTTTACTGAGTACTTCTTTTCAAGGAATAATAGTTGTGAAAAGTGTGTCAAATATCACAAACTCAAGAATAGACTAGACTGCAGCTTGCATTGTCTACTACATATAACATGTGATATTTCCCAAAGACAATTCTAGCCTAAATGGGAAATTTACATCTTGGAAAATGCTGCTGCTGTTTCCTGAAAAACTGCTTCTTATAAACTTAGTTCTCAAAAAAAAAAAAAATTCTTGTGGGTCTTGTTTATTGGTGCCAGATGCACTGGAGTAACATCTGATGTGTTCAGATATAGCTGTTGGGATTAAGCAATCCTGTTATTTCAGCTTGTAAGAAGCCATCAGACGTCACTTGGCTTGAAAAAACACACCTGATCTGGAGATTTATTAAACAAAACAGTGGTGGTGGAAAAGCTCTGCAAATGGAGACTTGCAGACCATGCACACAACTTAGATCAGAAACAGGAAGATAATGACTCCATCATTTAGGCTATATACAAATATTTAAATATAACCAGCCTGTGGAATAAACTGTAGACCTTTTAGAGCTACTGCAAAATGAGGATTCGGTTGCATATAAATGCTGTTTTTTCCAGGACTTCCATACCTGAGAGGTAAAAGGAGAACAGACAGTACCACACAGTGGATGAAGAAAGAATGCTACTTACAGGCATACACTGTTAGTGTGAATTCTGTGCCCAGGAATCCCTGTACTTGGTGGACAGGAAAGCCAACTGAGGGAGAGGAGGGGCCACTTGGAAGCAGTTTCAGTCAGTGCCTATAAAAAAACAATGTCAGCAGCTATTTTTCTCACTGACCTCACATAAATCAAGAATGACTAAGAGATTTTCATGCTCAGGATGCAAGTCCTGGCTCCTCTCTGTATCCTTTAACATTATTTTTGAACAGTTTTGATCAAGCCCTGAAGGCCATAACTCACACAAATACTGAAGATTTCAGGGATAATTACACAGGACCAATGTCTATAAATTGCTTAAAATCCTATATTTAGTGTGGAAGATGAGCCTGTGCCATCATGAAAGCACAGAGCTCCTTCATAATAACATAGAGACACTATCAAGGAAATGGCCAATGAAATGTGGAGACTTCACCAGATCCTGGCAAAAGTACTATGCCGAAATTTGAAATGCTCTCACATAGTTGTTTATGTAACAGAACTTGTGCGAACAACAATTATGTGCTAGGAGAAAATTGTTTATGATTAGCCTGAAGAAGAGTGTTTCATCTTTGTGTTCAGTATGGCATTGCTTAATTAAAGGATAATATCGAAGGGAAATATATTTGCAAAGCTGTCTGAGAAATCAGAAATTCGGTGTTTGCTGGCTCTGGTTAGACATAATACACTTGAAATTTTCTTCTTCCACGTATGCAACTGTCTGTACGCAATACTTTCAAAAAAAAACCCAAAAAAAGACATATCTCTAAATTATCAACAATATTTAAAATCGCACATCAATCAAAATTAATCCGATCTTACAATAGATTAAATCTCATAATAATAATGCTGTTTAGAAGAATTAATATTTAGCCTTCTTTCAAGATTTTTCAACTGAAACGCCTTAGGCCCCTTAATCCTGAATTCATATCCTAATTTTCAGAAGAATTTATAATGTGATTCTCTTATTTTACTTCCTAAATACAGATTTTCATCAAAAAGCTTTTAAGCTTCGTTCATAAGTTACTAAGCTAATGGCAAAGACAAGTACACAGAACTCTGACTAGAAGTTGTCTCTCATTTTACAGATCTCTCAATCTCATTTTTACTTTGGCCAGAATTCAAATAGAAACACTCACAGGAAAATTTAATGGGACTTCATTTTATCATAGAATCATAAAATGGTGTTCAAGCCTTTTGATCAGCCTCGTGCCTCTCCTCCGGACAGGTCAATGTCTTTCTTGTTCCAACAGGTCAATGTCTTTCTTGTTCTGAGTGGGTTGCAGCATTGTGGATGGGCTCTCTCCAGAGCAGAGTAGAGGGAGAAACCCCTCCCTCATCGTGCTGGCCAAGCAGATTTGGATGCAGCCCAAGATGTGGTTGCCTTTCTCAGCTGTGAAATTGCCAGATGATGTTTGATTTTGAATTTTGAATTTTTCATCCGCAAACTTTCACAAGTCCCTCTCCTCAGGACTGTTCTCAATTCATTATCCACCAGCCCGTATTTGTGCTTGGGATTGCCCCAACCCAGGCGCAGGACCTTGCATTTTGTTTTGTTGAACTTCACGAGGTTTCACCGGCCCACCCCTCAAGCCTGCGAAGGTCCCTCAGGATACCATCCCTTCCCTCCAGTGTGTCAACTGCACCAGGTGCCTGTTGGTTTGGTCAAAGCTCCTTCCATGGATGTTAATTTGTTCAGCTTTGTTCAGCTTGATCAACCTTCTGTTATTTACTTGCCCACAGTCAAATTGTGTGGCCCAAAAGAGCCAACATGCACATTCAAATGCTCAAATTATCAAACCCATCTAAATTACTTTGTAGCTTCAGGGACTTCAAACCCATAAATTTTGATCCTTCAGAAATGCTCATCCTAGTCGCTGTGAAGAAGAAAATTAACTACCCCAGACCAAACCGGCGCACTGGGAAAGCTGCTGGCTGCCTACTGAAGGATCAGGAATGTGCCTGGGCTGCCATGATGCACAGCAGAAACCAGCTCAGTGCGGATCTGCATCCCAGAGGGCAGACTGGGAGTAGGGCAGCACCCTTAGATGCCAGTGGTGCCACCAAAGGCTGAGAGCGCCAAGCAGATCTCAGCAATCTGTACCCAGCAGGAAATTTCCTCCTTGCACAGGAAGGAGTGCAGAGGATGTGTGGTGTGTAGGAGAGAAGAGCTCTGATTCCATACCAGCTTGTGTGTTGGAGGGAGGGGCAGAAAAAACAGTATATGCCCCATCAGTTACTTCTTTGAGCACCCGAATTCCAGCATCAAAAGGATGCTAGAGCACTCCTCTGTCACCTGCCCCAGGGTGTACAGCTCCAGTCTGAACATGTGGCTGTGCGGTGGCTGCAGGAACAGGAGCAGCTGGTAGAAGATTCAGTTCTCGTGGACACTCCAGGATTCATAGGTGCCATCCATCCCAGTGGCTGGGTGCATCTCTGCCATGAAACTGCTTTTGCAAAGCACTCAGCAGACACAAAGAAAGTCACACACCAGGTTCTTCGATCCTTCCAGTGACAGGTAGGACCTGTATTGGCAACAGGATGGGCACAACCAAGGACCTGACACCACTGTGTGCTCCATTGAAATTTTCCTCCTCATTGTTGTTCTCCTTCTTCCTGCTGCTGCAGCTGTCCTGATCACAGCAGCTGTTAAAGGCAAGTTTCATTTTTCTGGTCCAAAATAACCACTGTTGCCACACAGAGAGGTGTGTAGCTTCTTCCACAGGCCTGCTCTGCTCAGTATCCTGCAGCAGCCTTGTCTCCTGGCACAGAGATTCCTAGCACTACTGCATTTGCTGGGCCATGGCCATACGGACCAGGTGACGGTGCTTCAGCCCGGGCAGGATGGCCAGCACAGCCAGGAAGAGTGCAATTGACAGCCATGGCCTCAGAGAAGTCAGAGAAATGTTTGCTCAGCAGGGCTGGGTGGGAGGTAACATGGAGCAGAAGCTGCCTGGAGCTAGGGACCGGCACATGAGGAGGTGAGGGAGGTGAAAGGGAGCAAGTGCAGTGTTTGTGAACACTACAGGGATGGAAACTATTGGCCATTTCACAGAAGCCTTTGGGCACTGGGCTCTACAGGCTTGATGGGGATGCAGGCATTGACTGGAGACAACACACAGCCCATCCTACCCAAAGCACCCACACAGCCAATCCCTGGCTGCCATCCAAGCAGAGTCTCCCAAGGCCCCATCCTTTCTAGGCTGCAGTGTCCCATAGAGCTTTATCTTAAACAAAGCTTTAAAGGAACGTTTTAACTTCCTCTTCAAATTATCAAAGTTATGGAGAATAATTAGACTGTATGTGTTCAATACCAGATGTAGGTGATGTCTTTCTCAAGATGGAAGATGCTTTTCTCACCTACAAATAGAAATTTCAGCATTTGAGACAATGTTAAAGAGTTACATTAGGCTAAACAGAAATATTCTATAAAGAATAATGCATTTGTTTGTGACTTTTTTAACTTAGTAGAAATTATGAGGAACAAACTAGAGAATTCCCCTTCACACAAATCAGAAACCAAACAATTTATCACAAAAAATCTCTGTTCCTAAATATCTGAAAGATATCTTCACTATCAGCCATTGAAAAATTTGGTATGTTTTTAAAATTGTCAAAGAAATATTGTATCACCCTCAAGTGGGTTCTTTTGTCTGCTCCAGGGCCTGTTGGCAACAGCTGTTACACAAGGTCTTATCTGTTCTTCATTTTCAGTGTTGCTTTTCCTTAACAATAGTGATGTATCGTGAAGAAATAATATGAATGGCAGATGTCATTCATTGAATGACCACTGAAAACGGTCTGAAAATAGTGATATGGTAACATTCCTGAGAAAGAGAAGCAAAGTAGCTGGAGACTTCAAAATAAAGCTATTTTTAATTTTAGCCTAGACTAAAAGACTTTCAAATTGGCATTGATATTTGAAGTAGAAGTCAATGCAATTTGAGTAAAGGACAGATTTTTTCCACAATTGCAAAGTAGCACTTTACACCACCACTAAACCTCACTGATAATGTGAATAAGCATCAGTAGGAAAGAGTGGCAGAAACCAAACCTGGTCCTTGAACAAGCAGCTTCCCACGAAGTTTTTCTGGCAGGTTTACTTATCCAGACACCCAAATAACCCAAAGCTAAGGCTAATATTAGATGGTCCTCAGAGCAATATCCTGTATAGTTTTAATGCAAATATAGTAATACAAACAGTGATATTTAAAATGTATAGCACTTTTTTTTTCTTTTTCTAATAAACCAAGAGTGTCTGCTTTTTCACATTCCCAGACTTTGTGCTTTCAGAGATAAAGTATTGTACAAAGCCTTATCCTTTTGCCAAACAATACAATGCCCTGATAACAACAAAGCTGAGAACTAATCCAGGCTTTCTGAGCCAGAGATAGTGCCACCCATTGCTAATAGTTGGGCCCATAGCCCTGAGAGAAAAATGTGAACGCACTAATCATATTTTTTTCCATAAGGATAGACAAAATTGGCAATTAACACAGGCTCTGAATTTTGTTGGTGGCACTAATAGGGCACTTTTACTATACATATTTAGGAAAAAAAAAGCTCCAAGAAAAGCTGACAATGAAGCACTCATCTCTGAAGTATGACTATTAAGTGTTTCACAGTGGCTAGCATTTTCCTGTTTCCTTTAGTGTCTCCCAGAACCACTTTGCATCCCATCTCACTACCCATTACTCATTTCTGCACCACAGCTCTTACCATCTCCATTTACTTTCTCCTTGATCATGTGTCCCTATCCTTCTTCATTTTTTCTTCATTCCCCAACACTATCACCCTCTTCCAACATCCCAGTATTTAGTCTTTCATTTCTCTTTTCTGAACTTGCCATGATTCCTAAATTTATGACATTTTAATATCTCTCTTTTTTCTAACACTGATTACAGGACTCCACTGCCCAAAACAAGACGACAATAGGCAATCATATGATCACACAGAATTTCAGATTGCAAAGGTCTCATGTCCATCCCTTTACTCACAGCAGTCTCACATCTGAGATCAGATTGGATTGCTCCAGGCTCTGTCCACTTGCATCTGGAAAACCTCCAAGAACAAAGATTATGCAGCACCTCTGAGCAACCTGTTCCGCTGCCTGTTTCTCCTTGTGGGAAAAATAATTCCCTTAGCTGTGAAGCTCTCTTCTTTCAACTTATGCCTTTTATTTCACATTCTCCTGCCCTGCAGCACTGTGATCAGCCTGCCTGCCTCTACTCCATGACATCCCCATAGTCCCAGGGGCTGCTATCATATTCCATGAAGCTATGCCTTCTCCAGGCTGTACAAGCCCAGGTCCCTCAGCCTCACCTGACAGGAAAATTCCTCTACTCCTTCCAGCCTAGAGACCAGGGTCTTTTCCACAGAGCTGCTCCCTAAACAGGCAGCCTTCAGCCTGTGGGACTGAAAGGCATTCATGCATACCATGGATAGGACTTGCCATCTGTCACTGCTGACTTTCAAAATGTTCTTGTCAGTCCACTCTCCGGCCTGTCCACATGCTGAGGTGGAAGACCCTGATAACAGAAGAAGCAGGAGAAGCAATGGAAAGCAGCCTGCCCAGGGCTGAGCTCCATAATCCAGCCCAATGTTTGAGATACAGAAATGTACAGTACGCCAAAATTTTTCTTGTACACCTCTAACAATCAAGGACTGAAACTCAAGAAACAAAGAAAAAATACCACTGCTCAGAGTGATGAGATGGCAGCATGCCCTGCAGGATTTTTCAGCACTGAACACCGTCCAGGTTCAGACTTAGTCAAACAGATCCAGACCACCAAGGAACAGGGGAGTCAATCAGTGCCATTCTTCAGGAAATCTGCACATTTCCTAGGAAGATAAAGACATGAAACCTGTTCAGATTTAGGACCCAGTGTATGGCAGAGAAAAAAAGGGATGTGGGAAACATTCAAAGCTTCATGCAAATATCCAAGTCCTTATCTAATTTGAAATATTCATTTGGAATATTCAACTGGAAAACTGGAACTTCTGGAAAGTGATATCAGTTACCAATAAATCATTATCTATGTGGGAAAAAAAGGCTAATTTTTTAATGTGTGCAGTAATAGCACCACTGGCAGCTTCTAGGGAGATATCTTGGAAGAAAGGAGGGATTCATTAGGCATTTAGAGCCAGAACTTGCGTTAGCACAGCTGTCCTGATTGTGCTTTTCCTATGTATGCAGTCTCATCCCTTTGCAGATACAATAATGACTTGTTTGTATTTTATTTATTTTGTAATCGCAGATTTCAAAATACATTGTAGATGAGCCAATCATGTAAACATCCTAGAAGGCTCAAAACTGAAAACATGAAAATCAGACAGGATATAATCCTCCTTACCTTCAATAACAATTCCAAGCATAATGGCATCTGTTCATGTCAAGATAAGGTTAATTTGGTCTTGTGACCAATTTGATCAAAGTTTCATGTGCCAAAATAATTGTATGCATATTTTTATTTGCACCTATCCAATTTCTGTACTTTGTTCATGGAACTGCATCTAGCTTTATTCAGTAATTAATTCACTAGTTACTATTATTGATCTATCAGCCATTTAGTGAAGGAAATATTCTCAAAGAGAAAGTTGCTGTAAAGCTTATCAAGTAATTTAACAACCTAGATTTACATTTTCAGAGCCTACTCAGGCATACATATGCCTTTGAAAATATTGGTAATCACCTAAATTCCACAACGTATTTGAACTACTGCATTACTTCTGTTCTCAAAGCTCTTAGAAGCTTCTATACTATGCATGGTCAGGTTTCCAAAAGCCTTTAATATTATTAGGGATGCCCATAAAACACCTAATGAGACTGAGACACATTTAAGTAGAACATGCACCCAACATGCTTTCAAAACTCAACCCTCAAGGTTATTTTTTTTTTAAGTTACAAAGACAGCTCTTCCTGAAAGTTGGCAGAAACTCACCCCTGAGCAAGGCAGGGCATTTCTGCCAACTGCTGAAGCACTGTGGCTATTGGCACTGTAGGATGGGAGGCACGATGCAAAACAATTACTAGTTTTATTTGGTAGGTCCAAGGGCTGTATTTATATGCAGCAGGCAGAAGAGAGAGTCTGCAGGAGCTCTGCAGGAAACTTTTTAAATGGACACAGAAGAATTTGTGAAGTGCTCTATCAAGCGCAATAGCCATAATGAACATTTTACTGTGTCATGCAGGCTCTATCCTCATGAGTTTTATTATTGTTGTTGTCATTATTATTTCACTGTACTGGCCAGAAATAAGGAATTAAGACATAAAAAAAGAAAAGGTGACAGGAGGGCTGCAGGGAATCCTGTTTGTGTCTCCTCTCAACAAAGCAAATCCCAGCAAGGACAGACTACATTAAATTAACAGCATTAGGAAGGTCAGAGGTGGGGAGAGTGCTCCTTCCCCCGTGGGACTCAGATCCCAAGCAGCACTACTCAGCAAGCCATT
>VYZP01085872.1:0-10501 GCA_013400635.1 Hypocryptadius cinnamomeus | reverse complement strand
TGACTCACAGAGAGTGACTCTTGTCTTAGACTAAAAGGAAAAGGAGAAAAAAACCCTAATCTGCTTCATGTGTGTATGGGGGGCTGTATCTGAAATCTAAGCAATGGATTTTCTTTTCAGAATAATCAGTGCATTCCAGCTGGGTTGGAAAACTACTACTCTGAACAAGACTCCAGCGCTCGAGGGAAATTTTACACAGTCATAAACCACTACAACCTGGCCAAACAAACCATCACGCGCTCCGTGTCCCCCTGGATGACAGTACTGTCAGAAGAGAAACTGTCTGAACAGGAGACTGAAGCTGCTGAGAAATCAGCTTAGTATGATAAGCTAATTATTAAAACTATGTCATTTGAAGGTAACTAAGGGACTTCAAGGAACTTTTCATTAAATATAATTATGGATAATTTAGAGGTTACTCATGTTTATGGTGTAACTGCTTCTGTTTGCTGATACTGCTTTGCAAAAAAAAAAAAAGAAAAAAACTGAAAACAAAAACTTGCTGCAGAACATTCATGGGCATAACCCCAGGTGCATATCAGCATTGCTGTAGAGCTTTGACACCATTTTCAATGTTAAAAAAAATCCAATATTAGATATGTTCTTGCAGTTTATTGGATACTGATAGATTTTGTCACTGGATTTTCAGGGCTTGGACCTTAGATAAATCATGTGTTCTGTTGTCTGAACAGATACTTAATTTATTAAGTTTTTGAATTCTTTGTCATTTTGCAAACTGAAACACCCCAGCCATAACTAGAGTGATCTCTTGTTTAGCTGAAAGCTGTAAGTAATGTTTAGTTTGGGCTCAAGCAAGAATGATAGTCAGCACTGACATTGGGGCATAATGTAATGACTTGTATGGAGAAAGAAACTGTCAGGTCGCATTTTTCCTTACATTTCCTTTACTGTTTTTGTAAGTGATAATGAAGTTCTCTGCAACAAGGCATGCTCAATGTTTTCTTATTGCTGTCAGCAGGATTTTACTGCATTTCCACTGTGGCTTTAGCATCTTGGTAAGGATGTGCACTGAAACACAAACTAGATAGACTTATGGAAAAACACAGGCAGTTTTAGTGGTGGGTGTTGAGGATAGTGTAAAAAATATACAGTTCAGGATGTTCTAATGAGAAGTGACATCTTTTGATCATACTAAAGAGGCAGAAAGCCTGTTCACAGTACATGTAGTCCACTATGTCATTTGTTGGATAGAGCTGAAGGAGTAATATGTCTAAATTTTCTCCTGTATTACATTCACATTTTCCCTTTTTATTAGTTAAAAAGAGCTTTCCATTTATGTATGGTTTGCAATTTGATACTTTTTAAAACATGGAGCATCACAAGTGAAACAGTAGCGTGTTAGATACCACAACTGGCTGTTAAAGCTCCATGTGAAACAGAGTGAAGAGTAGAACTGTTTGTGTATGGCTTGGAAGGGGAAAAGATGTAGAAGAACATAGTATTGTGGATGCACGTTAAAGTTCCATTGTAATTACAAACTTACCTATTCTTTGTGTGAAATCATGTTTTCATTTTTATTATAAATCTTAAATATACATTATAAAAAGACATCTTATTAATTTAACATACAAAAGTGTGTGAAGCATCTGGGCAAGTTGCCTTTTTATTCATGTAACTTGAATGGGACAAGGTAGGGTGGACATGTCAAAAGTTCCTTTTTTGTTTTTTTGTTAGAGTCTGTACAAAAATTAAGGGAAAATATCAGTATAAGCTGTCTCTCAAGATCTGTAGTAGAAAAAATGTGGTCATCTCTACTTCTGTTTCTCTCCAGCAGAAGCCTGTCATCCCAATGCAGTAAAAATAACCATTATGTCTCAGTGCTCTAAATTTGATAGGAAATGTGCATTACACAGTGCAGCTGTAAAAGGCTTTTTATTAAGTCATCGTGGTATGTGGAATGCCTAAGAAGCAATAAATTATGTGCCAAATTTTTCTTCGCAATTAAAAATATCAGGCTTATATTGAGATCTTTAAAACATATCATGTTTGCATTTTCTAACAGGCATCTGCTGTATTGAATATAATTAATTCACATGTAACTTTTGACATTTTCACTCTGTGCATAGTAAAGAATAAGAATGATGCTACCTGTTGCATAAAATGTATAGAAATATACATTTCAGGAGAGAGATAGGAAAACACACATTTCACATCAACATACTTATAGAGGACATCCAGATTTTGCAGGAGGGAAAGGTCTGTTTCCCAAGACTGTTCTAAATAGAAATGATTCACGATACATCTCCTCCCCTTAAATTTAGGACAATAAAAACTTTAATGCAAAAGTAAATACTGATGAGAAACAACTTCTTTTTCTCCTCGTAACAATAAACAATAAAAATTAGTAAGCCTTACGAGCTAGGAGAAACAGATTGTTTATGCTTCTTGAAGTCAAAACCATTTTCCATCTAATTTATCAGGAGGGAGTTTATTGAGTCTTATCTACACTTGGTTTTGAGGCTTTTTTTAGTTAACAAATTGCTCCCAGGTTTAGTACTTTGAGGAGTTTAATTGTCTATCCTTTGGCTTTATTCCAGCATTCCAGAACATCTGTTTCATTGCACAATCTGTTTGTGTTGTATTCTCTCTTTTCACATACAAGTAAAGCTCTTTCATTGACTCCTTATCATTACTGGTACCATTAGATCAAGCTGATTTCTGAGACAAGTAGTTTCAAAGGATTAGAAGTAAAGGTCATTTATGTGCAAAGTGATCACTGTGTACTGAAGTGGTGTGATGAAATAAATGCCTGAGACAGCGTAGATGCTTCTGCACAGTAACAGTTTTCTCTTGCTCTGGGATGGGAGCTGGACTTTCCACAGCACAGGTGGGTGGCTGTGACAAAACCAGTATTGTTGCTTTTTCTTCTGTTAGGTCTGCTGCAGCTTGTAGCTTTCTTCACAGCTCTTTCAAAGACGTTTATGTTCTCCAGAGGATAAGCGTGGTTTTATGTTTGACACAGGGATTTAAAATGAATGTACTAATGGATATGTGCACAACTTATTTATTGGAAAATATTTCCATCATAGAGGTGTGTGAGAAAATGCATAAAATACTTAGTTATGCTGTTATACCCCGCTCCACTAAAAAAAAGTCAGAACATTTACAAACAGAGCATGGAGCCAATATATGTTTAATTAATTATCATACCAGTCCAGGAAAAGCAAGGAGAATGAACACATCACAAGGAAGAAGAGGATCCATACTCTAAATCCAGCATTGTTTTTGATGGCCTGTGAGGGAAAGGTTATCCCTGTTACCATTACCAGTAAATACAATTTCAACAGTGGCAACTCAGAATGCCTGTTTGTGGTATCACCCTTCCCTCCCACAAGAGAAACAACAAAATTTGACCTTAATTTCAGGTGAATTCAAGTCAGGTTGTCTGGTACCTCTTTAGATTTATCACACTGAAGTCACACTCAAAATCTTAACATTGCACAAATCAAACTCCAGGAGCTATATCGCAAAGCACATGCTTCAAAGTTAGTTTTAAGTTTCAAAAGTGAAATTCCTTGATTAAAAGGAATCCGGCCTTCATCTTTCTGATAAAGATCTGACTTGAAACAAATGAAAAAACCACAAAACCAAACAACAAACAAAACCAAAATCCCTGACACCTCTAGAGGTAACTCAGTCACTTATTTCTCAGAGCCAGTATTTTTTTGGCTACTCCTTTCTAAAATTGAGACCAGCAGGGGACTTGTTTTTTGCTCTCATTTTTTAGATTTACATAAGGAATTTTTTTTTATATGATATAAACACTAATATGAGTAACAAAGTTTATTATACCACCTTTCACGACTGTTTCTCAGGATGGTTTAGGAAACTTAGTTATACCTAAAAATGTGAAAAGTGAAATAAAATATAGCTTCAGTTCTTGCCATGTTTGGTGCACTTTTCAGAAGAGCAGAGCAGTGTATAACTCATCCTTAAGATACCTTTTCTGTGTGCTCTCAGGAGGGAGAAAGAAGTGAGCCATTTACTCAGTACCCTAATTTAGGAACTCAATTTTTATTGAAATCTCAGTTCCCAAAATAAAACATCCTTTACTTAGTAAAAGTGGAAGAGGTTTGTTTACTAGGAGCATACAAGAGGTCTTCAGAGTCTCTTCTGCTAACACTCAGCATTCTGTTTCAGCCATTTCAACACTGTCTTACAGTGGTAGTCTGCAATTCCTGCCCCCCACTTCTTTGTTTTAAAAATCTTCACAGGTGCTTAAAATGTAAGCCAGGTGACCTTCATGTTTAAAAACTGCTGAGGCCAAGTAGATTTCTGCCACCCAGTGTAGCTATTCAGATCATGCTTAGCAGGTGTGAACTATTGAGAAGCTCAGCTACCTTGAGGAGTTTTCCCAAACCCCTGTCCTGACACCCAACACCCACTGCACCCGTCCCATGGGGGAGCTCGCATGTGCTGTTTTAAAGCAACACCTGGAAAAAACTGAAAGTTAAGATAAATGAGTCTAAAACACAACTTCAAGATATTACCTCTCTTATGTCTTCATTGCCTTCTTTTATATTCTCTGTTGCACCCACAACTAATTGATGGATATTGTCAATATCAGTTTCCTGTTTAAAAAAGAAATAAAATTGAGAAGTAGCAATGAATGTTACAAAAAAAAAAACAACCCACTTCCAAGGACTTGGGGAACAAGCAGAACTCAAAAGTAAAATAAAATCTGGTATTACTAACATCTTTGTTTCATTGATGCAAAGGCAGAGATTAATACATTAACGCTGTAATTTCTTTACTGGTGATTTTACGAACCTGAATGGAAACCACCAAGACCAGTAGGACGTCTCCCATTTATCTAGAGTCAAATCTAACCTGTCTGATTTTTCCCAGCTCTCTTGGAAGAGATGCCAACTTTTCCAGAAAGGATGGTGTTACATAACACGTTTAACAGGACACCAGCTCTGAGGCAGAGCGATCATTCTAACACATATCTCTCATTTTCCATTCCTGGTACATACTAGTAAGTAACATCAGTAAATATTCTGATTTTGAATTTGAAAAACAAAAGTGTTTTCCTTCACATTTGTATTGAAGATTCATTAATTTTATGTTCACAAGTTGGCTATCAAGACCAAAATGCCCCAAGAAAATCTTCAAGTTGTATTTGCTGCTGTAGTATTAAATTATACTCACCTGTTGCAAGACTTTCTCAGTGAATATCTCTTGTAATCTGGAGATTTCCACCACTTTTCCTTCAATTTGTCTTGGCAAAGAACAGAAATACTCTATTAGAAACTAGTGAAAACATGTCTTGCTGCTGCAGATTCAGACCCTCCAGCCCAGTAAGTGGCTGCTCAGGAGGCCACTGTTTTGTCAGTTGTCTGTGAGGCAGCAATAGCCTGGGACTGGGGCTTGGACAGTGCCTGGCTGGAAGACAGCCAGTCCACAGTGAAGGCCTGGAAAAGACACCCTCAGAAATGCCCAGTGAGCAGCTATCACTGCCAGGGTTTTTCACCTGTCTCCCATCTTTCATATAATAACATCCATGTTGGGCCTTAAGCAGTTGATTTTGACACACCCTTTTCATATGCTGCTCTGGTGTGTGCAGTTCACCTTGCCTAGGACTGATACCCAAAAGTCATTTTCTAGCTCAACTAGCCCTTTGGGTGTTCTGCACATCTGGGGAGAGTGAACGGCACTACTGCCTGTCTCTGTGTGGGGTCAGCAATGGCACCTCCCCTACTGCCATCTGGATATCCAGGAGACAACAGGACAGAAATGGAAAATTTAGTACTTTAAAACATGGATAAGGGAGAATGTAAGCCTTCCAAATGTAACCAGTGCTACCATTCTTTACACTGTGGGACAGCACACATTTCCTTTCCTGGGCACTGGTGATTTGTCCCAGCTCCTGCCACACCACTGGAGCAGGAGCAGGCAGGTGTGCTGCAGCCAGTGCCCTGCACATGCAGGCTGACTGGGGCATGGGACCAGCACGGGCCACCGTCTGTCAAGTGACAGAAAACTGTACCTGACTTCATCGAAGAGATTGTTCATTTCACCAACAAGTCTCTGGTTCTCCTGTTCAAACTGGAAAAAAGGGGAGAAGGAAATGACACACAAAATTTACAGGTTTAACTTCCCGGAAGTGAGTCTGAAATGACAGGTATGTGTTTGAAGAAGGGTAACAGTGTATCTCAGAGAGAAAGGTTTAATCTTCTGACACGGGCAATTTCTATCATAAAAAAAATTTTTTTATTTCTTTGAACTTCCAGATTTCTTTAAACATCCAGATTTCTTTTTGTACTAGAGGCTCACTGCCTACCTTACTGGTAAGAACAGCCTTCTCTCCTGGGTTAAAGGATTCCACAGAGTCTAAGAGGAAGGTTACTGCGCACTGCCACCTTCACTGTGGGGTAGAGGTCTCAGGGAAGGTGCCCAGCTCCATGAATTGAAGGGGAACAGAGAGCAACATACTGCACAGTTCCATTAATTTCCACTCTAAAGATCCAATGGTTTTGTCAAATGAAATAATACCAGTGTTGCAATACATTCAAGTGCCATTGTCACTGCTGTATGTAGTGACACCACCTACAGAACAGAGCGTTTTTGAAAATAATTGCCTAAAATATATTTATTTTATATTTGCTTCACAGCAGCAGATGCTGTGCTTCATCACTGCACTGCTTTACATTCATGACTATTCTAAGTCTGGTTCTGGTGGAGTCACCTCACAACAAAGCCAAGGCACAGAGCAATGAAATAGAGCCACAAGATTTAGTGTTGTGATCACCAGTTGGTCCTTGAGTGACTAAGTGGGGCCACCATGCTGCAATTGTTTTTTCTGGCTTCTGTAAGGGTATCTGTACAAATATTCAACATTAGAAATCCCCTATTTTACTGCCCTAAAAAACAGATGGTAACTAATTGAGAAGACAAATTTTCAGTAAAGAAACAGTGAATGACTTTAATCCTTTACAAATAGCACAAATCCACTTGAGAAAGTATTCTTTAAAAAGTCTCTTTGATATTTAAAACCTTCCACTGGCACAGATTGCCTTTTAAACTGCTAAATGATCTTTGCAACTTGAAATCATGGCTGATGGAGCACTTGTACAGACAGCAGTTAAGATATGCTAAAACAGGCAGTTGAACAAAGGATATGAGCACTGAACACATCATACACCAGTGCGTCACAAAGGGATTTACATGATGGGAACATAAAACCAAGCTCTAGCAATCAGCATAGCTCAGTGATTTATGGCTTATTGAAGTAGCCTTTTTTGTGACAGTGAAATATTCTGTTACCAAAATATGGCATAAAGTGACAAACTGCTTAATATATGGCTAAAAAATCCAAGGCATAAAAGAAATAATCACCACTCCTTTTAGTTATTCCACAAGAGAAGTCATTAGATGTGCTGTCCCTGAATTTAAGACAAAACCATCCAACCAAAAAAATGATGAAGTCAGAGAAAAGTAGATATTTTCACGACTCCAAACATCAGAGAGATTCTTCCCACTCAATGCAATCACAAGACATCTGCTCACAATAACTGTAGAAAACATGAATATACCTGTATTCGGAGTTATAAACTGAAACTTATTGTGTAAATCATGCAGTAGGCCAGCAAATATTTTGAACAACATCAAGCTCTCTCCTGAGGGTAAAACAGTGATAGGAATTGGTGCTTTAGCAATGATAGGGCTTTAATTCATTATTTTATCTACATGAAGGACCATGGAACCATGACTGAGGATTTGCTAAGTATATGACACAAACCATCCCAATTTAAAGCCAACACAGCAGTTTACAGATTGCAAACTATCCTCTTCATAGAATTCTTTAGGATAGAAAAGATCTTACAGATCAAGATAACAACTCAAGGCCACCACTACACCCTGTCCCTAAGTGCCACACCTACATGTCTTTGAACACCAGCAGGGATGGTGACTCCACCTCTTCCCTGGGCAGTCTGTTCCAAAGCTCAAAAACCCTTTCAGAGAGGAGATTTCTCCTACGATCCCAGGCCTACAAAACACAACCTGCATTAGCTTTCAGTCAGAAGGCCCTGTCAGAGCCATCATCCCCAACTCTCATTTCCCTTGTTTCACTGGAAGCTGACAGCAAGGGGCCTAACAGTATTGTGCCTAAAGAAAGGAGAATGAAAATATGTGAAGTACTATCTTTTTAAAAGAAAACAGAAAGCAGGAGTAAGCCTCTAGATTTTAGACTAGCACTCAAGAACAAAATGAGAGCATACAGAGCAGCCTCTGAAGAACATTTTCTCTATAACAAGCCATACCATAATTGTGTGCAACTTAGTCATCTCTGACTGGAAGAATGATGTGCACTGTGTCTGGGAACACCTCGAATCACTGCCAAGGAGGCTTCACAAAGTCATAGTGCTGCAGCCCTTCACCCTATAAAGCTCATTGTTCTGATATCTGCACAGCTACTGATTGAAATCAGTTTTTCCTTCTTTGTATAAACCCAAGACAGTGTGTGCTAATGTAGAGAGGTTTTTTAAGAATTTTGAGCTATGTTCAAAATGATAAATTTTAGGAATATCAAAAATTCTGACATGTTGTCAGCAATTATACCTATGCCAGAAATTTCATATTCAAATGTAAGCAGAATTGCATCAATCTATAAACATGCTGATTAGCAGAGAAATGTAAAAATGTTAGAATTAATGAAATTCTGTTGTAGCTATTCTTTTTAGGAAACCAATCTGATTTTGATAATAATAAAAAAAAAAAGAAATAAAATGAAGTATAACTTCACAGTAATAGTTAAATAGTACAACTATTTATGTTCTAGAAACTATCCAAGAAAAAAGGGCAAACAATTTATTCTTTCAGAAGTTTCATAATGATTCCTCTGATGTTGCCTTGGCTTCTATTTTTTACTGACTAAACAAAGTAATTTGTGATTGTAATGGTAGAAAATAATTTTAATTTAGATTGTTGAAAGATATTTTTTATTAATTTCATGTCTCCATGTAAATGTTTTGTAGCATTTTTAAATATTAGCTGCTACCAGAAGAACCAGAAAGTCACAAGCAAAAGGTGTATCTTTTTACAGCATTATTCTGCATAAAATGTTAAAAGTTAATTTAGGTGAAACTGTACTTCTTTTTTTTACCACATGTGAATACAACAGAAAATACAATAAAATGGACAATCAGACACAGGATAAACATACCATTTGTATTTCTTCAGGTGACGGCTCATCTTCACCTCTGCCATCCCCCCATAATCCAAGGTTACTTTGGGCATTGGGCAGATTCCTGTCTGTAAAAGAGCCACCAAACACTTGAGACACTGAATAGCACAGGGCACTGAATAGTAACGTAAAAATAATATTTCATCCATGTTAGACTGATCATGAAATTGTTGTATCTCCTTTGTCAGTTACTGAGACTCACCCTGTATTTACAGCACAAAATCACATCAATAACCTTTAGTTTCCGAACAGGGCCAAAAGTCTTCATGTAGGTTTAATTTTGTGAACTAAAGGGAGTTCCATTAACATACTGACTGAGAAGGATGCAAAACAACTCATTGTGCACTAAGAGCTTTTAGGGCACAAAATACTGTAGCAGTTGTCTTTTAACAGATAAAATCACACAATTTTCAAAATGACAGCCTATATGCAAAGTATTATCTTCCAGTAAGACTTGACAGAAGCACCAGCTCCTCCTTTCAGAAACTAAAGACAGAATCTCAAAGATGTTTTGAGCACAGCTCACAGATGAACTTGATTTTGCCATGCTGTTTAAACTTCCTATTACAGTGCAAATCCCACACCACACTGTGCAAGGGGTCTTCCAGCACATAACAGCAATCAGCTCCAACCCCACAAATTAACCATAACACATCAAAGCTGCTTCATTCATTTCAGTATTATTTTCCCTTTGATTAAAGCTATTCATCTGCTTAAATCTTTGTATAAGTCTGGCATAAAAGATCGTGAAGGGCTATTTCTGGGATACTCCCTTCTGAAAGATTTAATTTTAGGCTTAATTATATACTTCTGGTTATAGAGGAAGAAGTTAGAAGAGAGAAGAAACTGTGCTACAGGAATCTACTGTTTCTGGAGTTCTGATGTTCTACCATCAGTGTTTAAAAACCTTGTAAGACTGCAGCCTTGAGAGAGAGCCTCTCTTCTCCCCACTGGCTGTATAATCTTAAAAAACCCAAGAGAGATCTGTACCACCCCACAATGGATCAACCCTCAACCTGCTTTGAGGCATCAGATGCAGGCTGCAAATAAAAACACAGGAAAATTTAGTTTTTCGTTTTTCATACATTTCAGACTTCCTATTTATTCCAGTCAATCTTTTAAGCATTTATGTGCATTTTAATTTGTTTTGCTATAACTTCCTAGACATAATTTTTTTCAATTGCTCAAGCAGCACTATGCATCATCATTCAGAGACTGACTTGCCTTGGGAAGCCTCTGAAAGGAGTAGTCTTATTTATAACCACATATATGAAAAGAAATACAAGGAGAAAT
>VYZP01085831.1:0-10236 GCA_013400635.1 Hypocryptadius cinnamomeus | reverse complement strand
TAAAAGCTAAAACCTGAGGCATCACCAGGACTTGAGCAGACAGAGCTCACTGGTTCAGAGATTCCTTGCTGGGATACACTAAAGCCAGAGCAGAGTGAAAGGCCACTGTTCTCCATGCTGCTGAGCTCTGGCTCAGAGGAATGTGCTGCACAGAGCTTTGACCTGGCTGTGCATGCAGCTCGAGGAAATCACAGTTATCTGTGCACCACCTACAAAGAGCAAGTGGGAATCCTCCAGAAACAGAGCTGTTAAAAGCCAGGAGTTCCTGATGTGAACATAATAGCTAATTGTTATTACATTTCCTTTCTTATGGAGGTTCTGCCTTGTAATCTGGCTCAGCTGGTGGGAGGAAGAGGTCAGGGCTCAGTTTCTGTTGGGTTCCTTATGTGCAGAAGACCCAAAATGTAAAACCTGTGAAGGGCTTTGTAACATCTCATTGCCTTTAGACCTTGGTAATGCTCATGTCACTTTTCTAAAGGGTCTCACCTTGCTAGAACAACTCCTCTGAGTACGTTACACTGTGTAACTGCTTGCTGTTCTTGCTAAGTCCCTGGTAAGCTATGAGCCACGAAACAAAATGACACTTAAGGGTGGAAATCTGTCTGACTTTCCTTAGGGTTGAATGTACGACCTCATGCTACAGTTTTAGCTAGACATGGGTGACCAAAATTCAGGAAGGCCTGAACAGGCTGTCCTGATGTGCACTGTGTATCCAAGTGAGCTCATGATGGATGTCTGGCGTTGTTATCCTCAAGGTTTGTCTTTGCAAACAATCCAGCTCTGCCTCTGTTCACAGTCTGAATGCCAAGGACCTAATTCTGGGTTAGTTTCAAATTTTCTCTCTTGTCTGATTTGGATGTAAGTGGAACAGTTTGGTTTTGGACAATGAAGCCAAAAATACAGGTGACTTGACTTCATTTTCTCTGCATTCTTTTTCTGAAGTACATTTTTATCTCCAGAAAGAGGGACACGTTGCTTTAACAGCAATGCAGAATTTGGAATCACAGAATAGTTTAGGTTGAAAGGGACCTTTAAAGATCATCCTGTCCAACTGCCCTGCATGGGCCATCAGTCCTGTCTACTTACAGAACAGATAGGGAGCACTTCAGAGCTGTTTCTTGACTCTTTTTTCATGTGAAAAAGAGGGTAGTGAGGAGGATAATACTTTTTTAGACTATAGAAAAGCATTCCTCTACTGTTTTAAGCTGAGTATTTAAACTATTCAGTGAGCCCTGGGGAGAGGAAGAGCTTTCAGTTTACAACCCCCTGCAGCCACCTTTGAGCTTTTTTCATGAGCTCAGGCAGCTGACAAAAATGCTTCCATCCTTTCAAAGGGTGAGCCAGAATCCACTACATTTTGTTGCAGTCTCAGCTGATTTTAGGCTTTTTTTTTTTTCATAAAGAAAAATGCATTCTAAACGAACATGCACTGTAGTAACGATGTTCTTTTGATGAGGGAACAATCAGAAAATTAAAGATTAAGACAATGAAAGAAAATAAAGTGTTCCTTACATACCTTGTAAATCTAATGAAATTAATTTTACTGGTTTCAATTTTAAAAGGCAGTGAAAGAATAGCTGCAGCAAGGCTGTGCCATGCATCAGGAGGAGAGGTGGTGATGAATCTGAGCTTCAGAAGGGATCTGCATGTGGAAAAGCATTGGCTTGAATGGACCAGATATTTTTTAAATAGCTGTTTGTGCCTTGTACAGCCATGATGGGTAGTAGTGCTGGGGGTTGTGCCACTGCAGTGGGCCAAGAAATGTCAGCTGGGAGTCTTTTTTAGGCTACCCAGGTAAAGGTGAGCAGTGGCAGGAGGGACTGGCACACTGTGGCCAATGGACTGGCAGGTAGGTTGGGCACAGACTGGGAGATGAGATGCAGGACAGCTTCTGCAGGAGCTGGAAGAAGTCAAAATTCCCTGGGGTCCCACTGGACAAAATGACCAAGTAAAAAGTTCCTGAACACTTGCAGCTTTTGCTGCTGCTGCTATGGTTTGGTTTGGTTTGGTTTGGTTTGGTTTGGTTTGGTTTGGGAAGCCAGGTCTTGCCACTGCATGCAGTTACTTCACAGAGATGGGAGTCAGAGAAATGGAGGGTCTCTTGTCTGAGGTGGTTGTTTCAGTCTTTTTTTCCCACTTGCTGCCCTTGTTTCCCTCCTGTTTCCAGCTGGAGCATGCAGAGGATGATGGGTGGGTGCAGAGCAGTGGAGCTGTGAGCAGGGGCACTGCAGGTGCCCTGGGGACAGCACTGCAGCCTGGGAACATCCCACAGCCCCGAGGGGAAGCCAAGGGAAGCCTGCAAGGACTCAGCAGGAGGCACTCACAGAATGCAGGAACAGCAGCAGTGAAGGGGTTTTCTGAGTCAGAGGATGATGTGTAATCCTAGTTTGGGACCAGGGGTTGACATGAGTGCTCTGGGACAGAGGGCTGCCACTCTTGGGGCCTGGGAGCTGTTCAGATCTCTGCTCGGGCTGAGCCTGGTCCTGCTTGGTCTCAGGGACCTTTGCTTCAGGGGGAGCAGCAAGAACCTTCCTACAGGGGAGGATGAAACAGGCTGGGGCTGAGCTAATCCCCTGCAAGGAAATCAGGGGCTTGCAGTCACTGGGGAGTCTTGTTCATGGTACTGAATCCTGAATGTTCTTGTCAGGTGATATCAGTGCTCCTTCCTCTTTTAACTCCTGCTTCAGCCTTAACCTCTTGTGTTTGACACAAAGTTCCAGTGGATTAGCTGACATTTTATGTTTTAAATTGCTGGCTCTTCATCCCTGAGTCTGTTCTCTCATTTCACAGCACAAGAAGAAGGACAAGCCTAGACATTTATGGCTTAGTGTCTGTAGGTTCCTTGCTGCCTTTGTGTTTTTATTGCTATAATTTGTGACATAAAAGTGTCAAAAGTGAGATGAACAGCCTGTGCAGATGGGAACAAGCTGAGCATGAAACTGGGCTGAGCTGCAGAATGGAAACCCAGCACCAGAGCTGCCCCAGGAAACCTTCCCAGACCACTGCATTGGTGTGAGCCTGGCCCAGCCTCTGGTGTTTGCAATTTTTTCTGTCTAGAATTGACATGAGCAGGGAAGATCAGGATTCAAATGCTTGTGGTATCACCTCTGTTTCCAGGAGGGTTTTTAAGAAAAGGCCAGTGATGCTGGCTGTCCCATAAGCCTTTTATTAGTGACTCATTTAATACTGGGAATAAACAGGGAATTGAATCAAGCTGGGCCTGTCTTGGACTTTTCCCCTGAATCCTATTTTTATCTGCAGAAATGCAAATCAGAAGTACTTTGCTGAAACTAGGGAGGTACTTTATAATTTATTTGTCAAATTGGTGGGAAGTTTCTGAAACACATGGTTCCAAAAGTATCTGTTGCTGCTAAATATCCCCTCCCTCTGGACACAGAAGGCTATTCAGATGTGCCTGAGGATGTGACGAGCTGCTGGGAAGGGAATGTCAATCAGTGAGGCAGGCCATGAATGCTCTGGGCATTCCATCAAATGTGAAGGGTGCAAATATTTAGTATCATTAAAAAAACAAAGTTGACTTATTAAATAATCAGCTTAGTAAAATCCATTTTGCAAAGGATCTGTTTCTGGAAATTGGGTGTTGGCATTTGGTAAAAAAAGGCTAAATCATAAAACACTGCTGTGGATATTATGAAAGTAAATCAAGGAGTGTCTGTAAAGTCGGCTGCAGGCTTTAAGTCTGCTCTGATGCTGAAATGAAATGTTGATACTCTTAAGTTTTCACTTGCATCAGTGCTCTACTCCATCCTGTGTGCTCACACAAGCAGCAAACTGAATTGACAAGCTCTTTGAAACCAAAAGTAACTTTTTTTCCCATGGGGGGCTTGGTTAGTTTTAGCTCACTCCTAAGGCTCAGAATGAACCTCACACACTTGGTGCACAATGCTGACTGTTTTGAGAATGCTGTTGGCTTTTTACTTTCCTGTATATACAGGGGTACATCATTGCTCTTAGGTGTTTGGCAGATGCCTGGCACTTGCCAGCAGTGTTTGTACCCAGTGCCCTGTGCTGTGCCTGCCTCCCCAGCTGTGATTCAGGAGCTTTCTCTGAATCTCTGATAGCTTCTCCTCCGGTAGGGAAATGCAGCTTGCTCTGGAAATCAAATTATTCCATGAAATAATACTTCATAGCAGTCCTCAGTACTAAGCCTTTTACGAGCTGTCAATATTTAGGATTTGTCTCTATGTAGTGCCTTAGTTTTATCTGTGAGTGAGGCCAGATAAGAAGAGAATTTGTGAGCACAAGAGGATGAGTGGGCTGGCTCTCGTGCCCAGAAAGCTCTGCCATGTCTGTCTCTGCTCTGCTCCCAGCGCGTCACCAGGTAAGGGATGAGGTTTTCCCTCTGCCCAAGGTGGTTGGAAAGATGTTTTGAGGTGGGAGTTGACTGAGGGAGGAGGCAAAGCACAGGTTAGTGTAGTGCAGAGCGTAGCAATCACCTGCTCAGGATGTAAATCAGGCTGGGTTAGCTCTCTGCTTGTGCCTGGGGAATATTTGCTTTTTGGCCTCCTGACTCATCTGGGGTTTTTGTGGTACAAGGTTTAGATTAGGAATGAAGAAAAGAAGACTAGACTGATACATCTCTTTTAGTAATTTCTTATCTGCAACTGCTTTTGTGTCTGTCACTCTGGTCTTTGGCGTCTTCCATTTTGATGTGTGACCCAGCACAGGGATTACCTGGGGTGAAGAGATGTATGTAGGAATTACACCATCCTGAATTCTACTCCATGCAGAAATTCAGTTTCTCTGTCTTCATCCCCTGCTCCTCCAGGCTGTGGTTTTACAGCCTTATAGTGCTGTGAGGACCCTGAGTGTCACTGGGCTCATGGGGTGGCACACTGCACCCAGAGTGTGTAGCAGCAGCATCAGTTCTGCTTCCTTCTATAAAGGAAGCAGAAAGATTCCTTTATTCCTATAAAGGAATAAATTGGAATAAACCTGTGAAACAAATTCCCTGTGAAAGTCTGTGCTCTTAATGTAACTGCTTGAGGGCTAACACCTCTCCTTCCTTACCATGGGTTGAGCTTTTTGATCTCTTTAAGGTCAGTCATTGTTTACTGAAGTGTATTTTCACTTCATAAACTTCTATCAGTTGTTCTGTATCAGTTCATTCAGGTGCATTTGTTATGGTTATTGTGCTCAGCTGATGCCCTTGAAGTTATTTATTTGACTCTGTACCTTCCAACATTTCCCTGTTTGCTGAAATGCTGATGATTCCCACAGCCTGTCCTGTCCTGTCCTTGCTGTACACCCAACATTATTCCTTCTACCTTCTGTAATGTGCATGCCAGTGGCCTTTTGCCAGGCACTGGTACTGTTGCCTGATGAAACAGGAGAATATAATTACAGTTCTTTGAAATAATAATAATACCTCTTTTATAATTCTGAATGTAAAATACACTTGTAGGCAAACATATTAGCACCTTGCCTGCTTATTATTGATAGCTATACCAATTTTGGCTGGTTTTCATGAGATAGGGAGAGATTAATTTCCTCTTTAGCTCTGGAGACAGTGGGAGTTACTGGGCTTTAGGGCAAAGCCCAAACAGGATTAAGTCATGCAGGGTGAAAAGTTTCCTGAGGATCTGTCAAGAGGAGTAAAAGTGGAGGTGAGAGTGGTGGGGAAGAGTGGAAAGATGCATAAAAAGTTTCTCATGGACTGGTTCCTTGCATGGGTGGCACCTGCATGTACCCTGCTCCCTGCTTGTCACTGAGGTGTGGGCTAAAGGAAGGAGGTGCTGTGGCAAAGAGCTGTGGGGCTGCATCTGGAAAACTCAGGGTGGAGAGAAATCCACTTAGAAGTGTAAAGGCATGGCTGTGTGCTGCACCTTGGGGAAAGGCTGTCAGTTTTGAGGTAAAGTATCTGTCAGAAGAAAAGCTGAAGCAAAACTAGAAAACTGTCCAAGGTGTCTGGATGCAGCCCTACAGAAAAAACAAAATAAGTGTGTGCTGTTGTTAACAAACCCTTTTGTGACAGGAAGGGGTTGATTAACAGCAGAAAATCTAGACAAGGACCACAGACAGCAGTGCTGCTTCCCATAGTTTGCAGAGGCCTGCAAATGCTTACAGAGGTCTGGAATATACAACAGGCTTGGCATAATGGAGATATAAAAAATAGATTAATCAATTTTCATAGTAATAAGCCTTGCTTTATTTAAAAAATCCCTGAAATTTTGTTAATTATAAAGTTATGTGTTATGGGATGTGCCAGTGCTACATCAGGGGTGCAGCCTCTGCATTGACAGCTTTGACAGGTGACAAGGCTGCCTGCACTGATCTCCTGTCTGAGCAGCTTGTGTTGGAATGGGTAAAGAAGCACTGAGTGAGCTCAGTTAATAAAAAGGAAATTATCAGAGCTGAGCAGGCTCATTTTTGTTGGGACTGTTTAAGGTCTATTCATATAAACACCTCAAATACATGGGGAGGAATATAATTTCTGGTGGGGACAAGCTGTCAAGGCAGTTCTGGGCCACAGCTTCAGGTGGGAGAGAAGAGCCCTGTCCCACCAGAGAAACTGGATTATTGGCTGCCCTTCCTGTGTCCACCCTGCTAACAGCAGTCCTGCTGCTGCTGAGGTTACTGTTTATCACAGTGGGGGCAGTCAGTCCTGGATGCAACTCTGGAGCTCCAACAGGGATTTGAGTCTTTTTCTTGTGTTGCACTTCTGAGCAGAAGCCCCTTGTAAGCCATATACCCTCGTGACATTAATTTCATTGCTTTGGTTAATGCTCCTTGAGACTAGTCACTTTAATTTTGCATGATAGGCTGTAGTTGAAGTATAAATATCTACATCAGTCTATGTGGTTGCAGGAAAAATCAAGCTGTAGTACCTCTGGGGGAATACAACTCCATGGGGACTCAGAGTAAATATTTCTTGAAACCCATTGAAGTTATTTCACTGATTTGATTCTGGCTTGTGGGAGGAGCTGAGAGTCTGCTGGGTGATGGTTCTTCCTTTTGTACAAGGGAACCTACTTTTATTTCTGTGTTGAATGAGAAGACTCTGCTGAATGTGCATGGCTGAGGGTGGATAGAGCAAAACAATTTTGGTTAAACCTGCAGGTGTAAGCCTGGGGCAGGCAATGGGTGCAGCCACTCTTTCCAGAGCTGCCATTGAAACAGGTTTCTTTCTTGCATTTCAGCTGGATTTGCATGGCTGCCTGCAAGTGTGTCATGTTTGAACTGTGTGGGCTATGACCATAAAACTTCATCCTGCAGCTCTGTATGGTTGGCTGAACTTTACATGGTTAGGATTGGCTTAACTTTATGCAGGAGTGTTTCAGCAGTGTCCTAGGGGTTACTACAGGGCACAGTTGCTGTGGGAGCCATCTCCAGGGTGAAGTGCAGTGTTTGTCTGAGGTCTCTGTGATGTTGTTTTGGAATAGAAGGACTCATGCTTTGGCTTGTAGTACTGCATAAGGCATAAGGGGAGAGAAATAGAACAGCATGTAGGGAGCTGCAGCAGAAAGTGAGAGAATCACATACTTGAGTAATTCATTAGGTGATTCATCCTGTGATAGTTCTTTGGATCTGTTATAAGAATTAGTGCTCCTCCTTATGCAGTGGAGGAAGGAATTAATTCAAACTTTCTAGAACAGCATAAGAAGTGACTTTGAAACCCTGTCAGATGTTCCTATGATTTAGGAACCCAGTACATGGGGGCAGTTTATCAGTCTGGGCCAGCTGAGGGACTGCTTTGAATGAAATCATCTTGATCAGCACTGAAATCTGCTGATGGAAAGCTGTGAGCAAAGCCAAATATGTGCCTGTCTGTAGTTTCCTCTTTGATACTGCCTTCAGTAAGATGCTCAAAAAATACAAAATACGTTGGTCTGGTTTGAATTAAAGCAGTCCACGAATGCAGGTCAAGTTCAGATGGTGACCTCTTTATCTGCTGGCAAAAGATGTTGCATTTCTTCAGTAGAACAGGCAGCAAGGCAGATCAATTGGAACAGGACTCTCTACTTCTCCTAAAAAGGCCAAAACTGTTCTGTGCATGAGAGGAAATCTTTCCAGCTCATGAGCAAAGAAAGGTTGGACCTCTTGGTCAGACTGTTGGATCACTCCAGCTCATATTGACTCTCTCAGTGATACAGATTTGGCTATGGTGTGCTTTCCTCCCTCTAACATCAGAGCTGTACCTTCCTCTTCCATCTGGAGCCATGGTTCTAATTTCTCTCACTTTCAGGAGATCCCAGGATAGTCCTCACCATCATTACAGATACTTTTCTGACTGAACTTCTTCAACTGTACCTCTCCTCTGAACACATGGGGCTTTACTTCTGAGGGTATCAGTGTCCATATCAGTGTTCATTGGCTTAATTTCACAGTTGGGAATAAAAGGTTTGTAGCTTTTGGAAAACTGCAAAGTGAAATCTTTGAAGTAATTGTGTGCTCAGGCAGTCATTTGAAAATATAAGTTGTCCTCAGTTCATAATTGTGTACAACTTTTTGTAATACATTTGCAAACCAACTTTAAATAATGTAGCTTCAGCAGTCTCAGAATTTTGAATACAATGATCCCCAATGAGTTTTGGCAGTGGTTCTATAATTTTACAGACTAATTTTCAGCCTTTTCATTTGGTTGGGTTTTTATTTGTTTGGTTTTTTGTTTCATTTTGTTCATTTGTCTTATCTTTTACCTTGTCTGTATTTGAGAGGCTGTCCATTTTGGTGGTTCACCTTCCACCTTTATTCCTAGAGAGCTTTATTCCCATCTGCAGCTTCTGAAGGTGTTTCTGTTCTGTGTCTCCTCTCCAAGTGCCCTCTGACCCCAGCAGCCATCCCCTGTCCTGCTTCCTGCCCACACCCCTGCCTCCAGCAGGTCCTGAGCCAGTCCTCAGAAAAGAGGAATTCCTTGGATCCTCCTGCTTCTTCAGACAAACCCAGGCTTCTGCTTGTCCTGTGGCAGGATCTGTGCTCCCTGATTCACTGACAGCTGCCCTGCTCTGCATCTCTCCTGCTCCTTGATGCCCTTTCTGCCTCTGTGCTCACCTCCCACGCTGAGTTCCTCCATCTCTCATGAATCTTGCTCAAGGACAGCAGTGAGTTGGGCTCTTCAAATGTGAGTGCTGTGATTTTCATTTACTTTTCACCAAATTTTCACTCCTCATCCTCTTTTACTTTTCACCTTCAGCATTTCTGCTCCTCTGTCCACACCTGGCCCAGGCTCAGAGGTGTGTCAGAGTTATCCCAGTCCTCTCTCAGCCTCCTTGCCTGGATCCCAGCATATCTGTTGCACTTATTCCCTCCCCCCAAAGCTGGGCTTGCTCAGACAGAGCTGAGATGCTGTGCTGTGCTATCTCTCCTTGTGCCTTTGCACTCCCATCCTCCCTGGAGAGCTGCTGTCTCTCTGTTGGATGATGGTTTACAGTGCATTATGTGCACCCTTATGGTTTTATAATGGAGATTTTGAGATATTAAACACATTAACTTTTGAAATGTGTTGTACCTCTTTAGTTTTTGACCTCAGGGAAATTTTCTGAAGATGTTAGCTGTTTGCATAATAAACTTATGACACTTATGATGATAACAATATTTTACCAGGGAAGAACAGATCTAATATTTGCTGTCTGAGGTTGTAACTCTGAGTGTGACTTGCATTAGAGTTTTGTGCAATTTGACAAGTTTTATGCTGATTCACTTTGCATGTGGGAGAGCTGAAAGCAATTCATGTCAACCTGAGTGTGCAGGATGTGAGTCACTGCCCGGTGGTCAATGCCTGGTGTGGCTAAGAAGAATATTTTCCATGAAATGAGTCCGTGAATCTTTGAAAATTACCTTTTTACATATTCATGAAAATTTGCCTAAATTCATAGCAGCTTTGCACAGAAAGTGAATTGTGTTCTAGGAAGTCCCATGTGGTCTGTACTTTTATATTTGAACAATTACTGCATCAGAAATGTAAAGCCCCAAAACATGTTCTCAGGCCATTGGAAGAAAAGTCATTTACCTGCCATGGTGGCCATGTAAGTGTTGTGTGTGATCCCCTGCAGGCTTCCTGACACCTCTCTTCAGGAGCACATCAACACAGAGCCCTGTCTGCTGTCCTTTCATGGTTTTGTAACCCACCTCTGATGACCCTCCTTGAACACTGCTCTGTGTGTGATGTATTGGTCTCCTTGAGCCAGGTCTCATAAGCTCTTGGAGATCTATATCTCATCCAAGATAGCTCAGCCACCTCAGACAGCATAAAATCAGCAGGATGGCTTCTGTGGC
>VYZP01085658.1:0-10273 GCA_013400635.1 Hypocryptadius cinnamomeus | reverse complement strand
GTCAGCTGTATCTGGCAGTGTTATTTGTTAGGTGGAGTCGAATTGAGCAGGTGTGAAACCCAGATTTGACATCAAGCAAGACTTGACCTAAAGTCAGGGATATTCACAGAGATACTCAGCTGATATTACAGAAGCTCAGCAATAATAATGGCTTGCTGAAATTATACTTTAGACTTTAACTCAGATTCCACAGCTGATGTTGAGAGGAATGCTGAGGGAGCACACAAATTCAAAGGTAAATGGCAGGAGTACTGGTTCACTGCATACTAGTAAGGCATGTCGCTGTTCCAAGCTGCTTTGTGGTGCACTCTGTATGTTGTGTGGAGAGGATGAGTCATGTCAGTGCTGTTTCTCCCTGTGCTTTAGGGAGAAACTTTTGGATTATTTGTGATCTGAATACTCACTGTAAGTCTAATAAGAACAAGGGCAAGAGAGACATGAACATGGTATACAGATTTAATTGTAGTTGATCAGGTACAAAATGTGACTTGCTTTATAGCTCTACAATATTTTTAGTCTCCCCGATTTCCACTTTGCCTTTTTGTTTGCTTTTGTTTTGGTTTAGGTGAGGGTTGTTGTTGTTGTTTTTAATTTTTTGTTATTTTTTTCTTTTGTTTTGTTTTCTGTTTATTTGTTTCTTATGAGTTGAAGCTAAATAGTTTTTTTCTACTTTGGTGCTCTGCCTGGGTTTCTTGAGTGTGGGTGCTCACAAAGGCTGTTGTAATAGAGGTCCTTGTTTTCCTGGCTGCCCTTTGTTGTCAAGGCATTGCCACTTTGGGATGCAAAGAAGTGGTGGAGGAAAGAGAGGATAATTCAACTGTGTAGGTTTCATACACTTCCTTTGGAGTGTATCTGAGGAGGGACTCAGTATGTAATTTTACAGTGATGCTTTCTTTGTCAGAAAGTGAAGAGGTTTTTTTAATTTGTTCAGGGCTTTTGTTTGGTTTCTTTCTTTGTCCTTCTTTTTTTCCCCCCCTCTTGTTTTTCAGCAAAACACAATTTGTTTCTGTAACATACTGATGAAAGTGTGTTCCAGTCCATGGTTTGATGAATATTCAGAATGGGTGCACTGAACGAAGTGGGGCACTTGGCCTGTAAAGCAAGAGGCTCAAAGTCAAGGATAAACTTAAGTTCCCAGGCTGTGGTTGGGAACGACTGAGTTTAATATGCTTAGTCTCGCATGGGGGTTCAGGGAAAAGAAAGCTGGCTAGGGGGTAGTCACCAGGGGAAAGAAGCAGTGGGATTAGCTTCAAAGGGAGCCATCACCAGGGTGCCACATCAGCTCCTTTCAGCAAAACTGCAGGGGGGGATTAAAAAAGTGGGGGCAACAGAGAACAGATTAAAAATCCTGTAAAGTTGTCAAAATATTGCAATTTCTGTGGCAATGCTTCCTTGATTTTTCTTACTTGTTTATTTTGTTGTCTGTTTACCTATGTGGCAGAGATGGAAAGCTGAAGGAAGCAGATCAAATCCTTGCTATTAACGGACAAGCCCTTGATCAGACAATTACACATCAACAGGCTATCAGCATTTTGCAGAAAGCAAAAGATAATGTCCAGCTAGTTGTGGCTAGAGGCACTTTTCCTCAACTCATCAGTCCTGTAGTTTCCCGGTCTCCATCTGCTGCTAGCACAGTTTCAGCCCATTCCAACCCGGTGAGTATAGCCCAAACATCTGTGTATTCAGTTCTGGATGTGCATGTACTTACTGCATATGGTCTTTTGAGTAGTTTTTTGTAACTTGTATGTACATTCCTTCACTGTTCTTGAGGTTTTTCTTCTGTTTATCTTTATTATACCTTTTCCCTTCAAAGACTAGAAAATATTCTGGCTTTCTAGGGGAAAAATCTTCATCTTGGATGTGTTCCTTGCTCCCATCTGCCAAATTATCTGTATCCACCAGTGCAAATACAGCGTGTTTACCTTGCTTGATGAAGCTTTATTTTGAGGTTGCACTAAACAGGATATTTTTTTCCTTGCATTCTGCTTAAGCAAACAGTATTTTGAGGCTTTGTAATCTGATCTGCACCACCAGCTGGATGGGTGCTTTTGTGTTTGTTTCTCTGTTGTCTGTTAGCATGGGAGCGCTAGTGAAATTATAAGATGCGCTTAAGGGCTCTCCAAAAAGCAGCTCTGCTACAATTCCTTTATTATGAGAGCTTTTGCTGTAGACAACACAGTTCAGAAACATGGTGATATCAGGGTGATACTAACTGTACTTCCTCTTACCTCACTCGTGTAATGAATTGTCCTGGGGTGAAACAGCCTATATTCAATTTCTGTAGGTTTTACTGTTCAGTCTTCTGTGGCCCTTCTTTAAGGTAGTCAGTTACCAGAAGTATAGAGAGCAATCCGTCTGGAAAAAGAAACTGTTTTTTTAATCATTAGTATAAAACCTTTAGTGAAGGAATGTCAGAAATATTCTTTGTGTGCAGGAGGGCAGCTGACTGACCTAACTTTTCCTGCCAGCACATAGAGGAAGCCTGCTCTTTTTCCAGTGTTGCTGTGACAAAATTGTACTCTATGTGATTGCCTCTGTATTCGCTGAACAGCTTCTCTTGCATGAAAAGATGTTCCTTACAAACATTCCATAGCTGCTTCTGGTTTGTTTAGCATGCCTTTCCCAATTTTCATGTTCTCTTCCCTTTCAAATGCAACATACTAGAAGCCATTCTTTTTCCTTCAGGCTTTGCTTTATTATGCTGGCTTTATGTTAAGACTGGATTTCCAAACAGGTACCACATGGCTTTGAGTTTGCAATACCTTGACTATTCAAAAGAAAAGCTTATTTTAAGATTATACCTGGTGTAGCACCAGTTGTGGTTTTAAATTTCAGATGAATTTATTGTGGGAGTTCTTGTTCAGGAGAAAGAATATAATGAGCTTCCAGCTGTCCCTTCAAGGAGTGCCCCATGCGAGCGAGCTAGGATTTGTCTTTCTTTCAGAGCAGTTTTGCTCCTTTCAGAATACAGTCTGCCATCAGAATGACTTCATTCTCATGCTGTTGCTATCAGACAACCCAGAAGAATTCATTACATGGGGTATTTCTGTTACTACTTGCCTCACAATATTTGGTTCTGCTTTCAGCCTTAGAAATACTGAATTGCGATTTTGCTTTCTCCTGTGCTTTGTTGTAATGGCTGATGTGAACATGCCTGAAGAACAAACCTGAAGATTTTAGTTTCCAGTCCTGTGTGGTTTTCTAGAAGCAGTATTTACTGTCTGCAAGGGGGTATGAAGGTGGGCAGCCCTAGGCTGCTGCCTGTATTCATTCAACAAGTTCTCGGAAGGTCTGACACATTATTCAACTCTGGTTTGTATCAGAGAAGTTCCACCTGTTATAGAATTAGTAATTTACTGATTAAATATTTTGTAATATCACACCTAATAGTAATTGTTAAAAAGGTAAATTTTCCTCCAACTTTCCAGTATTAGAAACATACTCAAGAAATAAGAGAAAATAACCTGCAAATTCCTATATGCATATTAATAGTTTGACTTGATAATCTTAAAGGCCTTTTTGCACCTGAACAATTCTATGATGCTATGTTTTTAATCATTTTTAAGCTCATATTTATTCCTTTTAGGTTCACTGGCAGCATGTGGAGACCATAGAATTGGTCAATGATGGCTCAGGTCTGGGATTTGGGATAGTGGGAGGAAAGTCAACTGGCGTGATTGTTAAAACCATCCTCCCAGGAGGGGTGGCTGATCAGGTAAATTCAACCTACCTCTCTATTACTGTTCAGTAAGGTGTGAAGTTACTCTTTACTTTTATGATCAGACCAAATAGTGGTAGCTTTTATTCAAATAAATGTAAAAAAAGAAACAGCACCTCTGTAAAGGTGTCTTTAATGCAGGAGTCTTGCATTTGAATGTTAAAGATGAATTAGGTTCTAAATTACATTTTCACATCTAGTAACATTATATATGTTGTGTGCATTTAGAGTCTTAATTCTTTCACGAGTGTGCTGGTTGTATTCAGGGGTGTATTTGGGGATTCCAAAGATTGTCTTGCTGTGTCCTAACAGCTAAGAGCATCTGCCTTTCTCTGCTGATCTTACTGAAGCTTGGAGCAGGTATGTGGCTTCATGTGTATGCTTCAGTACACAGGCCTGCTCTTGCCTCAAGGGCTCATGTGAATTGAATTTTGTTATCACAGCTCATTTCAAGCTTGTTCTTTGGATAGGTACCTAGGGCTGCCTTAATGATGGTCAAGGATTGAGTAGGCACAGAGACTGGTCAGTCTTCCAACAATAGCAGTAGTGGCCTGATAACAGGGCCTGGAGATGCGTGGACATTTACTGCTGCCCTCTTTCCCCTGAAGAAGGTGTAGCAGTGTGTTGCTACAGTGACGATCTGTCCAGGGAGGCCACAGCCAAGGACAGGGAAACAGATGAGACAAGTCTCTTTGTTGTTTAGCATGGGAGTCCATTTTATTTCCCCCCCTAGCCGTGCCAGGGAGCGGGGGGGCAGGAGGGAGAGGCCCGGGAGCCCGAGCTGAACCCAGGGAGCTGAGAACAGAGAGAGAGGGGCCGGCCAGGGTTTTATCAGGTCTCCCATGGGAGGAGTCTTAAACTCAGATTACAGCCTCCTCAGAAAAGGAAAGCTCCACATACAGGTAGATAGGTTCCTTTTACAAACCTGTCTCCGTAACACTCATCATATGGCCTAAATTCATATGAAGCTTTTTTATTAATTAAAGGTTAATCAGTAAGAGACTAAACCACTGTAAAGCAATTTAGATAGCTGGATCACAGGAAGAGGGAAATGAATTTTATTTTGAAGTCAAGGTTAATCTTGTTGCTACTACTAGTAGTTTTTTAATATCAGCACAAACCTGAATATGTGTTTGTATGCTGTTTTTCGGACGTGTGCTTGAAAATGAAACCCAAAGTTCTGCAGTCTACATGCAATTGTTAAATACCAGTAGGAGTAACTGTAGCTAAGCACATTTTTTTCTCTGTGCTTGGGTGACGTCTTGAAAAAGGACCTCCTGGAAATCTCTGGGAAAATGCCTAATAACATTTGTGTGCCATTAGGCAACCTTCTTTTCTTCTCCATGCTATCAGGATATTGACTTGGCATCCAAAAAAAGTCACCTGATTCATATGTCTTAGAAGTGACTAAAGCTATGTGCTATTTTTCTAATTGTATGGTACATGGGAGAAATGGCATTTTTTCGTCATTGTTTTTCCTTCAGCACGGAAGATTGTGTAGTGGAGATCACATCTTGAAAATTGGTGATACAGACCTAGCTGGAATGAGCAGTGAGCAGGTGGCACAAGTTCTAAGGCAGTGTGGAAATAGAGTGAAACTGGTAATTGCAAGAGGTCCTGTTGAGGAACCACTTCTACCAGCAGTTCCTCCAGGTACACCAGTACCTACCTCTACACCAGAGAAGCAGGTAAGCAACAGTGAACATATGTAACCCATTGCAAACTTCCTTTCTTTTTAACTGCTGTTCGAATGTCTTTTGTGTTTATGTCCTCAAAAGCTAGGATTTTTTTTCCCAGCAGTGCAATTCTGGGAGAATTTAAATGTAATGAGTCCACAGTGCAAGGAACTGTATTCTTGAAGACTTTCGGGATTAAGGTTTAGGACTTCAATAAGTGTAATCTGATTAACAACTTGTTCTGAGTTGCTTGTAGGGTGTGTTATTACATTGGGACAACTGAAGCAACGCAGTCTTTTCTTCAGGACTCAGCTAGTTGAGTCTTTAGCATTTCTCTGTCTGCCTGCCCTTTCTCTGTATAATTTCATCTGTTCATCAGAACTTTACTCCCTGTGCCAAGCAGCACACAGATGCTAATCCTTTCCTACATCACCTGTCACTGCTCATTTGCTAGATGTTTTCTAAACAAAGTAAGCCAGCTGCTACCCTTACTCCCCTGCTGATGATTGTACTTTGTATCTTTACTCCTATACAACTGTCAGCCACTTAAAAAATGCTGTAAATATTATCATGACTTGTCAGCTCAAAACCTCTACAAAATAGGTAATTTGCATGTTTGTAACAAAGTCTGGTTTCGTGGGATTCAGAAACAGTACTGTTTTGCCACATATGGCTATGACCAGATACATTTAAATGTGAATATATGAAGTAAATTAATGAGAGAAGAGAAGGTTTGTTGTTTTTGAGCCTACCCTTAGATAGGATTTTTTGTTTTACTTTTTCCTGTTGTTTTTCTAGATATTTTCTTCAGTTCCAATGTAGATTTGAGTCAAGTCACATCAGAAGTCCTTGCAGTTTATGCATGGATGTTATGTAATAATTTAGATGGTGTTACCATCATTTTGTCTCTGTCCATTGTAGTGATATCTGTGAAAAATTAACATATATTCACCCCCTGTTTCGTGGCTATAAGGCAAAGTTTATTTTAACATGGAGATTTCTGAGCATCGAAGACAAGAGACAAAGTGGTACTTTTGTGTCTTTACAGCACTCAGATGTAAAGCCTTTCTGCATTTTAGATAAAGAGATTAATATTTAGCACTAGTATTACTTGTCTAAAATGCATCTCTCAAAATAAAAGCTGAATTTGATAATTAATCTGTGTATTATTTCTGCAGTATTTGCCTTTTTGAGGTTTTATGATGCAATGTTGGAAGGTGTATCTGCAGCTACAGAATATATGCAATTTCTAGTACTGACAAAATAACTTAAAAAAACAAAGGGGCACAATTTGAGTTTTTTTGCCACCTTACCAATTTCCATACTTTTCAAAACCTCTTCCTGGTACTTCTTTCCTGGCAGAAGGCAGGCTATTTCTAAACTGCTCCTGCCTACACAAAGTCATATTCTTGGAAGGAGCACCCCTGTTAGCAGTCATGCAAAACTCATTGATTTGGGTCTGGAGTGAAGATGATGGTTCAAACAGCTTGATTTATAGTTTCTTCCTGGCTTTGCAAAATGGGCACTTCTTTTCATGTTACCTGCAGTTGTCTATCTTGTATAAATTCAGAAGGCTATAGGAATTGGATCTTTTTTTAGTGGCATTACCTGTGGACAAAATAATCCTGTAATTTCAATATGAGGGATGATTAATACTTTAGAAATTTATTTTTCTTGTGTTCAATTTGGTTTCTGGTGGAGTTGCTTGGATAAAGTGCTCAAGTCAGATTCCCTTGGGAAGTAGCATAATAGCTCTCCTGAAATCTTTTTTGGTGCATAGTTACCTACTCAAACTGGCTTTAGTTAATGTCTGTCTGGTTGCCACATTGGCACTCAAAAAAAAAAAAATTAGCTGCTATTTGGCATGCAGAAAGGGCAGAATAAAAACTTTTGATACAAACCCCCATTGTTAAAATAGGATTTTAATACGTATTCCACTTTCATTAACAACAAGTAATTAAATAGCCCCAAAACTCATTGTTACTGAAATTCAGAGAGTTATAGCAGGTATTAATGAAGATTAATTGTTTAGGTAGCTGGAAATATAATTGCTATGTGCTAAAATGAAAATTTTAAGCCTTTCAAAAGCAATAAATATTATTGCCTGACTAGTGATAGCTTTTAGCATATTTTAAATTTGCAAGTTTTAAAAAGACACCTATAGTTAATGAACAGAAATTTAGACAGATAGAATAGAAAATACAATTTGGGTTTCTTTTTTTCTTCTTTTTAATAACACAACAGTGTAAAGCTAGTTTTGAGGAGGTCCCAGAAAGTCAGCAAGCTACATATTCATGTACAGATATATGTAACTTACTGTGCAAGAAATTAATTGTTTAATGTGTACAAATTTTACCATTCATTTGATTCATTAAATAATTATTGGACAGGTTAAAGGTAATATCCCAGAGCAGTGGGGTGAAGGAGAACATGACCTGCGCTGCATTGCTTTACTGTGAGGAATGTTACCTATATCTTGCTTGTCTGATGAACAACATATAAGAACAGAAGCAAATTTCATACTTCCTTTTTTTGTGTTTTTATCTAATTTTATGTGTTACTGACATTAAAGAATGTGATGAATCTTTAAAGAAAAAGAGCTTCCTTTCTAATCCCCCTTTTCTTTTTAGGACGATGCTTCTGTTGATAGCTGTGAAGATGGGGAGAAATTCAACGTTGAACTCACTAAAAACAACCAGGGCTTAGGAATAACTATTGCTGGTTACATTGGAGACAAGACATCAGGTAATTGTTGATTCCTGCACTTTATTATGCAGTCTATTGCATATATGTGTATCAAAGACTTAATTTTGATATAACTTCTCTTAGAAGAACCCTTAACCATCTAAAATCTGTTTGAAATTTGAAATGGAAAAAGAATGTTCAGAATAAAAGCAATTGATATTATTAAAAAATCCCACCTCAGTATTTTTAAATCAGTTTTTATCTTCACTTTTGGCTAAACTTGTACTTACCTGTTTTTGGAAAACAATGGTAAAATAGTTTGAGCCCTTTCTGTTATAAGTAGCCTTCTTATAAGGCAACACAGTAACATACTGACTAGTTTTAAGAAATTGTTAATTTTTCAACAATGTGCATAATGCTGCTAGCACATCACAAAATCTTTACTGACTTCTGGATGTAATAAATATTTCTTCACCTGTGGGCTGTGGCAGACATTAAATAAGTTTATTTAAATAAATAAATGCAGAAATGTTCATGGACAGTTGCTTATTTTTACTTTGTAATTTCCACTACATTTTTCACAAAAATAATCCAGAACTCTCTTAGGCTTCCTTTGGGAAATTTGGCAAATTTAGTAATGATAGGAAGGGATGTCTTTTGAATGTGTCATAAAGCTTCTCAAAGAGCTGATGCTTTGACTTGTATCCACTTGTATATTGTTTGAAAAGTGTATGGATAGGTACATTCTCTATTTTTGGCAGTTTCTAGCTATAATTTTTTGGATCAGAGAAAATTGGACTTCCACAGAAACAGAGTCAGAGTTCATACAAGTCCCTGTTTAGCAGCTTCCAGCTGAATTTCAAAAGACAAATTAAGATGTAGAACATGTATAGATCTGAGAGCATATTTTGACTGATTTAGTGTTTGGGTGTCATTGGTCTTTTTGAAATTACTGTGCTGCATGCAGCTATGTTAGAGAACATTTTTGTCTCAGGAACTAGTTAGGTAACTCAATTTTGTGGCATAACAGTTATGGAACAACTTTGCTGTCAGAAAAGCAGCAATAAAACTACTGGACAACAAATAACATTTCTGAATTTTTTGTAAATGACAAATAAGTTGTCATGTTATCTTACAGCTGTTACAGGATATAAGAACGCTTAGAAGTTAGGAGGACCAGCCATGTAATTATGCACAAAGCTTGGGCAAACAAGTTCTTAAAACCCACCCCACCCCCCCATCCCCCCAAAAAAACCACCAAAACCTGACAGAAAAAGAGAGACTTGTCAATGAGTCAAAATAAGATTACATACTTGAATATGTATGTAATCTTATTTTTCCTAAGCTGAGTTGAGTCATTCACCCTCCTTCCTTATAACTTTTGTCATATTGAGGGCCAGTAAAAAGTTAGCTTGAGGTATGCAAAGGGTGTGACAGCTTTTAAAATACATTTTGTAGTGGATTATGTTCACATCAAGCATATTCATTTAACAGAGCAAGAACGTTTATTGAGAGAAAGTAGACGCTGTTAAGATTTCTGTCACAGGCCTGAGACCGTCAGAGTGATTTCGTGCCAGTTTATGCTGTTATTTTTCCTTATTTAATGTAAGCTGTGCAAAATGTGCATATAGGAACTCCTTACATTTGTGTTTTATTGAGCTATTGAAGTTGTGTCAAAACAAGTGTGTTTTTCTTGAAATGTCTTCTTTTAGTAAAATGTCCCTTCTGTGGATGTTGTCTGTATATTACTTTTCTTCTGATTCAAAAGTAGTAACTAGTTAATAACTAAAATGTTTCTATTTGGATGGGCGTTTTTTTGTTTAATTTTGTTGTTCTGTTGGAGTTTTTAAAGCTTTATGACCTTTTTATCAAATAGTGATAACGGCAGTTAAAAATTGATTCAAACGTAAAGTTGTATTCCTGTTCATTTATAATTTTCTCAATATGGCAATCCAAACATGCATTTTCTTAAACTGTTATTAGGTGCATAGAAAATTCAGAAATTACCATATTAGTGTACTCAAGCTGAATTTTCTGTCCAAATCTGGCAAAAGTCAGAAATATGTTTTTTGTCTGTGTTGGTTTCAACATTTAGATTAAAGGAAGTCAGAATATTTCTTGTTTTGCGTCAGGAATTGTGTATTTGACATTGTAAGGTTTTGAATGAAATCTGATCCAATGCAAACAGACAGAC
>VYZP01085645.1:0-15787 GCA_013400635.1 Hypocryptadius cinnamomeus | reverse complement strand
TCTTCATATGACCTTGGGAAGGTCACCTGCTCCCTCCTTGCCCTCACTTGAGACTATGCTCATAACAAAAAGAATCAGAATTATAAGTACCACAACTTACAAGTGTGCTGTGGGGAAAAAATGAGGCTCTAAATAGCTGATGAATGTTGCAGAAAAGACCATAGATAAGGGAAATCATTAAAATGTAAACTTTTAAGTAATTTTAAGGTGCAACTGGTAAAAGAAAATAAATTACTTTGAAAGCAGAGAGGTGGAATAATCTGAATTACATGAATTGGTTTTGCATTTTTGTGGGTTAAACATGAAATACTTCCTTATGCACAAAAGTTCCTTGGATCAAGGCCATAAGGATCTATACGAATACAAGATAAATTCTTCAGTAGCACAGAGGAGAAAATATCAGATGGTGACCTCTCCTCATGACCTTAAACCAAGAAAATCCATTGAGTCTTGAACAGCATCATGAAACAAAAATTCAAAGCAACTTTTGTACGATTCCTATCATTAAAACATCATTAAGATTTAGAGAAATAGTTTTAAAGAATTGATGTTTCTCCCCACTAGCAAGATGCTTTGGCCCCCAGCTCAAGTGAAAATCCATGTAAATATTCTGAGTTGAGATCGTTAGATTAAAATTGGGAATGCACCCCTCCAAATGAGAGTTCTGAACAAAGCACACCCCATATATATTATATGCCTCCAAACTAAGAATGAGGACATAACTGGGGAGTAGCAATTAGCTCAGTTGGTTACAGCCTTGTGGTAATAACACCAAAGTTGTGAGTTTGATCCATCTACAGCCATTTGAGTTGAACTTGATGATCCTTGAGGGTCCCTTCCAACTCAGAATATTCTGTGAAATCTGTGAAATTTCACTATTCCTTGAGCAACTTACTATTTCCCACAAAGCTGTAGTTATTTCCAGGGAGTGCAAAAGTCATCTTCATCATCTGGAAGATTTTGAATCAAGCCTTATTCGCCTGAACAACCTCACTAACACACATTCTGAAATATGACCAGTCTTTCTCCTTCCAGATACTGACATCTTGGCAGAGTATGAATACTAAACTGTGGTGGCACAACTTTCACTTTGTCTGATATTATCTGTTCCTTTTCACTTTCTCCTGCTTGATATGTTCTTTAATACATTTCCTTTTTTTTTTCTTTGACTCACTGAAAAGTGGCATTTTCATTATTACTTACTAACCATTATTACACTTCAGCAGTGAAGTTTAAGTCTAAAGTACTTAAATCACATCAACCCACCAACTTCCAGTGAGAAACTAATGAAATGATTAAGCTGTTTGCTCATTTTGAAGGATCCTGGTATAAGATCTGGTGTATTTGCTGTATTTGATTATATGGCCAAATATAAACCATGTTTTAGAGGTAACATGAGTGGCTGAGGGTTGTCATTTTAAGTCTTGGGGTGCTGTCAAGGAAGAGAAATTCTGTGGAAGGCAAGAAGTGCAACCTGGTCTGTCTCTGTGTTACTGATTTCTTCTGGATGCATTTAAACACTTGAAAGCCTTTTGATGAGATTTTGGCTTAGTAAAAAAAAAGTTATTGTTTTGCTTTACTCATCACTCACTATGAAGACAATGCTCAGCTCTCCTTTGTAATTAATTTTGCGATGGTTGTGATTTTAATACAGAGATTTTAACACTAAGATTTTAACCCTTTTTGATGAGAAGCTGTTTTTTTCTTAAGCACAAATACCAAAGCAAAATCACTTCAAAGAGAACCTTTCACAGAGAGTAAAAAGTCCTGAATCTAAAGCAATTACTCTGATTTTATTGCAGGTTTTTAAGCTCTTTTCTCTTTTATATCAGATGATTGTTCTTCAGAAAAAGATAGGCTAAATTTCAATGCTTATGAGACAACATTTTATTTAGCTACAAACTAATTAATTGTACGTGTGTAAGAAAAATATAAACAAAGGATTTAAACAATCTTAATTCTTGAAAGAAGTTTTCAAATTATTAATGTGCAATTTAATATTAATATAGAAATTTTAAAAAGTACTCTTGTTCTGATATGACTTTTCCTTCCTTATGATCTTAAACCTTTCTTTTTCACAAGAATAACACCATTTAATTCAGAGTTACACTGTGTGCAGTCAGGAACAGTATTAAGCCTCCAAGCTCTCTTGCTTTCTGGAATTACGTAGTAGGGTTTTTAAAACTGCTTTTCTCAAAAGTCTTTAAAGAGTATCTTTCAGTAAATAAAAGCTCATGTGCCCTTGCCTTCCAGTTACTGCTTCAGGTGTCTAGACAACTCCTTGGAGGCTTTTGCTGCTCTGTCTAGTGCAATTCAGTTCAAGTCAGGAGAGTAATCACTGCAAACATGCTATGGAAACAGATCTCATAACCACAGCATGATCTGCTGCACCCACACCCAAGTGTGCCTTTGCTCACTGGGATAGGTCCCACAGGGAATCTCCCTTCAGTGTGAATAAAGGGAGCAGGTGAGCATGAGGAAGCAAATATCCATAGATTAATAAATGTGTGCAATATTTCTAAAACATGCTTGTGCAATAGGCTTGGGCAGATACTGATTTTATGTCAAGTTATTTTCATTTACAGCAGTGAAGCAGACTGACTCTGGACATTTTTTCACTTCAAAGTTATTTTTTAAATGTTATTATTAGTTCTACAACTTCTTTTGAAAATGTCATAAATACAAAATTATGCAGAATTTTTACTGGAAACCTCTTCTCGACAGAGATTTTATATCATTAACTAACAAATTCCATAAATATTTATGACAAAAGGCCACTTTTATATGAGAAAATCACCTAGTTCTGATGAGATTTACAGTATATCCAGATATCTACAGATTTACAGTTTATACAGATAGAAAAAGTCTACGAGTGTCTACATTTCAAGAAAAACACAGCTTCTAAATAGGGAGGCACAAAATTTCAGACATTAAAACCATTTCTTTCTTCAGTAAAAAGATCAGAAAAAAATCCCCCAAAAATTTTGGGACGCTCATCAATTTGAATGTGATAACAGGTACATCCCTAGAGACTGTATCTGAAAAACCCATCCAGGATATTTGCACTTCCCATGGGCAGGCTGCTTCCCACTCTGAACAGCATGAATCCTTCCACCCACTTCAGTGGGAGCTGACAAAGGGTTTTACTCATGGTAAGAGATAAACTTTTCAAGGTCTTGAAAACACAAAGGTCTGCTTTTCTGCACCCTTATAGACCACCAGGCTAACTGAGAATGTTTCCTAACAGCTAACCTCTGCTGTTTGATTTTATTTCCTGAGGCTCACATCACCTCATTACCACTGGCTGTTTGATTTAAAAATAAGCAGGACTGGCAGGTTCTGGCTAGTGACAATTTTGTCAGGCTTGAATTTACTTCCCTTTCCTCTTAGAACAGAGGAGCCACTTTTCTTTCTGATGGCTGCCTATAGATATTTACCAGGTTGATTTCATTTTCTTCTGCTACAAAGGAAAAAATGAGTATGACCTTCCAGCAGACAAAGGTGAAGCTTCTGGGATTTTTTCTTCTTTCATTTTATACAGAGATGCTACTGATTTGGGAGAAATTCCCTGCATGTATATAAAATAAAAAAAATAATTCTGAAAAGAGTTGGAAATGTTGAAAGGGAAATAACTGCTGTATTCTCAATAGCAGCTTTCGGGAATGCAGAGAGTTGCAGTTATTTACTGGTAGAAGCCCTCAGTTCTAGCCAGTCATTTAATGCTGTGTGTCAATACTTCATACACATACCCCAGATAAAGAAATATTTCTAGAAGATGGTTCTTCTTGTAAACTTCTTTTTTTTTTTAAATTTGGTTTGAATTTTTTTTTGTACACACCTTCTGTTTGACTTTCTAAGAGCTACCTCTCTTGTCTAAGAATAACTACTTAAGACAAAACTTTTTTTTCATTTCTAAGAATAATTAATCCTAACCCTTATTGTGTTTCTCTGAATTATATTATAAGGTGAGCTTCAGATAATATTTCTGAAATGAGCTTCTCTTCATACACATTTTTCAAACAAAATGTAGTACTGAAATTGGTCTCTAAAAGCTACTCGGGGATTAAAAAGACAAAAGTATACAACACTAAAACGCAAAAGAAAAGATAAAATATAAAATCAAAAATTATATTTCAATAAAACTGAGATTGAGATGAGATGCCCTGAAAAAATATAAGTATATAGTTCTTTCCAGGAGATTGCCACACTGATCATTGAAATGATGCTACTAACAGAGTTTTTTTGTTTATTTTTTAATCATAGTGATTCATATACAGTTTTGAATTTGGAAATTGTTTCTCATGAAACTAATATTTGATTATTTTCCACATGTAAGGTGCAGCAGAATTCCAGGCCCTAGAATTTTTTGAGAACACACACCCCATAGCTGGAGGATATGAATGACTGAAGGAAAGCCACAAGAGAAAAAGATATTAATGTGTTTGGAGACAAGTTAAGCACTAGAGATACTGCACTGAAGTGACAAGTTTTACAGGGAAAGAAATGGCAAGTAGAAATTGAAACTACAGCTTTCTCCTACAGTTATGATAGTGTATGACTGCATACTGCAAAAACATTTTTGTTCCCCACATATACGTTTCTCCCACAAATAATATACTTGTTGAAAAATTGGACAATGAGTACAGTGTTAAATATTACTACATACTCAACAAATATTTCACCAGAAAAAAAAAATCTAATCCTTTTTGATTGCCTAGAAACTGATAGAAATGTTAATGAAAAGATTATGGTTTTGGATTAAAATGCACAGATTTCTATTTGCCTAAAGCTCACCTCTCCTCTTCAAATAATAAACTTTACTTTTGAAAAGTGTTTTTTTTTATGTACAGTAACAGCAGCAATATTTATCCATAATATTTAATTTCTAAGAAATATATTTTCATCATTGATGAGAACAAGATCAATTTAATTTAGACCAAACTAACAACCTTCAAGGTACCCAAACCAAGTCGGGAGGGAAATAAAAGAACTTACGTAGTTAATAATCAGTAATTTATTTCTTTCTTTGTATTGGCTGAGGATGTTTTCAGAAGGTTTCAGCTCTGTTTTGTAAAACAACCAAACCAAACCAAAGAAAACAATGCATGCTGGGTCTGTTATGGCCTGATTTCATTGGCACATCCCCTGGGAGGGCATCATTCCACACCTAGCACCACTAACCTCTTGTTCAGATACTCCCAGTACTAGAAACACCTTTAAAAATCTTGCTCACTGTGATCATCTTTGGGCTGAGTTAAAAACCATATTAAAACAAAACAAAGGAGGTGTTACCCAGACCCCCTTCGCATTCTTTTTTCCTTTTTTTAGCTTTCACAGTCTGCACCAACCTCTCTGGCTGGTGATTTCCAGAGGCTGTACAGAGATTGCCTTTGAAATTTTAATTGATTTTTTAGAGTGAAAAAACTTTTTCGCACCTCAAATTTAATGACATGTGGTATAGCTCAGATAGACTTATGTCAACTGCTACCTGATTTTAAGATTGAAGCTGGTGCTATATATTAAATGAGAAGGTGAAGGGAGAGCTCTGTGTGAAACCACCTCTAGGCAGAAGCCTGTTCATGATGGTGAACCAAACAAAAATGTTCACAGAAATCTGCAGATGTAACAGCACATCAGGATACAGCTGCTTTCAAAGTAAAGTCATCCATCAAGGGCACAGATATGTCTGACTTACTAATTGCTACCTGGATTTTCAAATTATGACAAAACCAGGAATGTGGCAAGAGACCTCAGGGCTAAAACTCAGTATTTACACCAACACATCACAAATTCAGAAGCAACTAGCAAGATTATCAAGTTAACATTTTGTACCCCACACTGTGACTTCTAAAAAACAGTTCCATGTTGCTAAATCTTCTGAAAAACATCCTTATTTGAAGACAATAGAGACTGGAGGCTAAACCCCTCCCCTTTTATCTCTTTCCAGTGGATAATTGCAAACAAGTCAAAAGAAAAAAAATAAGATTTTAAAGAATAAAATATCTGCAATTTATAATCTGAATTATTGTGGCATTAGATTTTCACCACTAGTTCTGCCTTTACTCTTCTAACTTAAAAGAGCTCATTTCACCCTGGAAAGTACATACATGTATGCTGCAATCAAATCAGCCTTCAAGCTTCTTTTTCATAAACTAAACAGACCTGGCATTTACTCAAAGACTTGAATAATTTCTGTGACTTTTTTGTTCTTCATGTTTTCCAGATTTTAAACATCCTGTCGTGGAGTTAAGCTTGCCTGCCTTCCTGTGTCAGACTGGCTACATGGATAAAAACCACCTTCCTGTTTTCATGCTCCTGTTTAATCACAGGCAATACTGACTGTTTTTGCCACAACACTACTTTAGAATTTCATGTTAATTCTTTTTAAAGCATATGCTTTCCAGCACACACTGTGTTTTTCAGCCTTTGTTCTTGCTTGATATCTTTTTCATGACCTTAAACAACAGTTTTTCTACAGAGCCCAGGTCATCAGACAATCCTGGTCCCTGTTAACTGCTCTCTTAATTATTTACCCTGCTGTCCTTTGTAACTTTGCTCAGTAGTGACTCAGAAATGACCTCTCAAGACAGATTAGGCATAAATAACCTCCCTTCTGAGATACCAATCAAGTCCTCACTGTGTGATGTGGTGTACATTTGTGTGTGAGAGGGAATACAGCTCCCGCTGGGCAGTGGCGAGGCAGGGCTGTGAGTGCCATCCTTCCACAGCCCCGGCTGCCTTCATCAGCCAAACTGGGACCTGCACAACCCTGGCAGGGCAGGGCAGGGCAGGGCAGGGCGGGCTGCAGGTGGCATCTTCTCCCTGCACACAGGAGCAGCACCCCTGGGCCTGCAGCCACCAGTGAACAGGTCACTGGTAAATTTTCATCCTTTTTTTTCCTTTTTTTCTTTTTTCTTTTCATTTTTTTTCCAACAAAAATCTGATATTTATGCAATTTGATCACCTTCAGCAACTGTATGAAAATGTCAGCCTATTGATTAGTCATGGGCTGTTGATTGTAAGGATTCACTGAAAGGCTCAGTATTCATCATTCATTATCTGAGTGGTGTGGCCAGGTTTCTGAGTCAAATAACATTTTTACTTTTCCCTGATTGATTAATTGACCTTTTAAAAACTTCTTAAAGGCTTCTTTCCAAAGCAAAATTTTGCACATGAGAGATAGAGAGGTTTCTTTCTTGTGTCTTTTCTGCTTGAGAGATGCAGTGAAATAAACTGCCAGGGCACATCCCTGGTAAATGTGAGGAACAGCTCAGAAAGGAAGGAGTGGTTAGGAGGAACATAAATCAAAATTTTGTAGAAAACAACTCGCTTTGGCAAGAAAAAAGACAATGTTATTCAATATTTATGTTATCCCAGCCACATTTAAAAAAAAAAATAAGATAAAGACATTTTTTATTGAACTGATTCAATACAGATCCCCAGGCATTTTGTCATTGTCCTTAAGGTCCTTTTTTTGTTGTTGTTCTTTTTCGCCTTTCTGACATGATGCTTCAACTTAACTGCAGAAGACAGTAGAAATATTCTGGACTTTATTATAGAGTTTATTCACACGGACATTGTGTACTGTATCAGAAACCATTTTTTTTAACTCTTCTACCTAGCCATGGGCTAGCAACGAAGATCCACCCTCTGGACAGTGTCTCACACATATGAAAGACACATGTAAACACAGGGATTCTGAGAAAACACTTCATTTCAGAGTCGCATTTAATTAAGTCATTAGCTTAAATACAATACCTTAGCAAAGGCAATTAAAAAATTAGCCAGTATGTACCAAAAGTGCCTCTCCTTTCTCATATGCTCCTCTCACATACCTAACTTATCATATACCCATATTTTCAAAGGATCTGCATGACTTGCTTACTGGTTTTAGGCTAGAATTTCAGGTGTTAGCATATTGAAAAATAATTAATATCCTGGGGCTGTCTGCCTGTTGTGTTGCTTCTTCTCCCATCCCACCCTGTCCAGTGACAGTCAGAAAAGGCACTGGAGATTAATTGCTCATAATAAAGCAGAGACAGCTGACAAGTCTTGCCCTGTCCATAGTAATGTCTCAAGATCCTATAATAGACACTCTCCCTTGGCTCAAAACAGCCTCTTTGGGTCCCTCTGCACACACTGTTAAAGGTTTACAAAGAATGTCTGGGGACATGTAAATCCCACAGCACTGATAGGGTGCAAAGGTAGCAAGGAATTTTAGATGCAGGTTGGCTTAGTCCTTTCTTTGAAAACATATTTAATGTGGCTGATAAGAAGGCTTATGTGTATATTTAATTATTTAAATCTACATAAATAGCAAAGCAATTTATAATAATGCATTACAAATCCCCAGAGTTCCCACCTACATTCCAGCTCTCACAGTTCTTTCCCATTTTCTAAGTGCCTGGGGAAAAGTGAGTCTTGCCATATCAGTAATCTGATGACAGGGAGTAACACCACTGATTCTGACAACAGAAGCAGATTATCCTCTGAGAAACCTGAATTATCATATCTTTAAAATGTGAGACTGAGTTTTCACCAACTTAATTCATTAGCTGATGTAAGTGCTTAGGAAGATGACTTGTTGGGACCTTTCCTCTGTTTGTTTACATTGTGCTGTGGGCTCTTCCTATGGAAATGACTGCGTGTATTGACCAGGAGATCCTGAGAAACTAACACTAAACATCCAGTATGCTAGAAATGCTGTAAATCCAGTATGCAGCAAATACCAATTCTGTGATGTTTCAGGAAATATTTTTCCTTATTGCATCAGGATTTTCTAGTAATATTTCTGTGATCGGTTCCTTCTAATTTCAGAGGACTAAATATGCATCTATAGGTTAACATGTATCTATTTAAGAGGGGCTTTTAGTGCTACAAGAATATTGTTAATCACTCAGGTAAGCTCAATGGTAATACAAGCCCCTACAGAAAGTCTCTATGAGTATTCTACTCTAAAAGCAGTTGTAAATGCCACAAAAGCCAAGTCAGAGGTGTTTTATGGCACTAATCTTTATAGTTTACAGTGCTGCAGTGAATTCCTTGGAAGAATGCGTTAAAATTGTCAGTTTCTATAATGCTCTGCCATTTTTCAAAATTTTCTGGTCAAGAGGAGTTATCCATGTCTTTGAGGAATCTGAAAAGGCTGTCCTGACTAATCATTTCTCAGTGGTGGTAGCACAGGAGTTTCTGCACATGCATATGGTAAACAATTAATTTTCAGTGTGCTCAAAATAATTTTTTTAATTGTTATCACTGACCAATACAAAAACTTCATTATTGAACTTATTGAGTGATAAAGGAGGCAGAAAGCCTGATAATTCAATTTCTTAGAGATTTCTTGCAGCAGAAGGCATGTGCAGGACCCAGGCTGTACTTCCAGATGACTCAGTGGAAGATAATGTGAATAGGTAGTACTTAAAAGAGTTGAACAGTTGCTTAAATTGTAGTCTGGAATTAAATTTGGCCCCTTAAGCCTCAGGACTAGGAGAGAAGCTTTTTCTGACTGAAGATGGAGAAGGGAAAACTTACCATAATATTCCTGCTCAACATGTAAAAACTGAAATCCAGAACTGATTTCTGCATCATGTATCCTCATGGAAATGTGTTTTCCAGACCTGCAGGTAAATTGCTGCTGCTATTTGAGATATCTGCTAGAGGGTGAATTCATCAAGATAAATGGATTGGTATGTTTTTAGAGATGTTTAATTCTGTGTATAAGAGGCCATCTGTTTTCTGATAAATGTTCTTGCTCATATTTTTGGGCAGCTTACTTTATTTAGTCTTTTAAGCTATGCTTCTTTTTTATTTTTTTTAATAAACATATTTCAATAAAAATCATATAAAGAATCAATCTATAAATGCAAAGCAATTTATGTATCTTCTTTTATTTTTTCCTTTTTTTTCTTTTCTTTGGGTTTTTGTTTGCTTAGTTCTTCAGTTGGTTGGTTTTATCTCCCAGGTTTTGGGGTGAGAAAGGAACTATTCTATGTATTTCCAGAGCTGTCCAGGTCTGTAACTATGAAATGCCCATGACAATCTTGCTTAGTAAGGATTAAACAAAATTTAAAAAAAAAAAACAACCAAAACCAAACAACCCCAAATGCTGAGTAATTTATGAAATTAACTTATTTCTACTTAAGATTACAACAGAACCATATGCCCTGCAGAGGGGTGCCAATGGGAACCACAATACACAGGTAGTGAAATTCTTGCAGTATCTATCTCACATGCCCATTATTTGATAGGAATCAACAGGAGTATTAAGAAAATACCTTTCTTGGTAGATTACATTCAGGCAGCTTATTGCTAACAAAATCTGTCATTTTCACTTGTGTTAATTATGACTGAATAAAACATTCCTTTTTTTTTAAAGAAGCTAAACAAAATTCACAGGTAAATCAAACTTCTGTAATGACTGTAGTATTTATAAGTTCAGAATTGACAATTTGAGAATTTCCTCTAATATCTTTTTTAAAATGAGCATTTCAGGAAACATTCCCATGACAATAATAATCCAACACAACATTTGGGAAAAGTAGACACAAAAGGAGTAAACACAGCCAACACCAGTTCTCTGGGAGCATACTGTCAGCACTTATCAAACAACCAAAGAAACTTACCTATTATAATTATCATTATTAATATAACAAACATTTGCTATGAAACTGTAGGCACATGAGTCAATAATTATGAGATGTTGTTTCCCGTTCTTAAGACACAGCACTTCAGTTCATAGTGCTCACAGACATCAGCACCTCCCAGGAGATCCAGATATGCCCTTGCATTGAAATTGTATGAACTCAGTCCTAACTCAGATTTTTATATTCTAATTCTAATTTTAAAGTTAGTGAAACTGTTGCATCTCTGGTTCTTATAGTTTGCTTTGCATATAGCCCTGAACCTTCAAGAAAACCTTCAGAGACTGGTGATTGCTGTTCCTTGTAGGTCAACAGTATTCAAGAGTCTTCATTTCCAAGTACAAATGTTAAAGAGAAATTCGTTCTAAACCCTAGGAGATTATTGAATAGTGCTGAACACAAGAAGAAAAAGAAAGTACAGCATTTACAGTTTAATGAAGTTAAGAAGTTCTCTGGAACAAAAGTAATCCCTCAAAGGAGCAGGTTTAGCCTCGATGGCCTTGAAATGGCCAGATTACATCATAATAAATCTCATATGACCATTCTTTCCATGGTGCATGTAGTGCAGGTCTTCAGAAAAGTTGCTTGCAAACCTGAGTTTTCCCCTAGTTCACTACTCTTGAGAGTTCCTGGTTTCCTTTATTCTTACGCTGAATAACACCAGGCTACTGGGACTCGTTAATTTGAGCTCTAACAAGGAATAGCTCAATTGAATCAGTCATAAGTTAAATGGATGGACTTTTTTCTTTTTGTGGGATCATCATCTATGAGAACACCACATCTCACCTTTGCCTCTTGCCTCGAAAGCAACCCCTGCATTTTGGTACTCAGGCACAGGCAGAACTGGTTCTTCTGTGTTGCTCCTGTGACAGAGTGAGAATGTTCCTTGCTCCTATCAGTGCAATTACACCAGCACAGTGTAGAACACACATTTTTTTTAAGCTGAAGCAAAGAACTTTAAAATGTGATTTTTAAATCACAGTATGTAGGCTAATTACTAGTATATATTGAAAACACCTTGTTTTATGAATAGAAACTCAATTGCATGGCATGTGACAATTAGGATTTGTGGCGCACAGAGTAAAAGACAAACTAAATAATCCTTTAGTGCAGGAGCTAGCCAGAGAAAACACAACTGGTTACAGAGAGGATGCCATAAATGTATAAGAAATGAAGTATGCAATCTCAGAATATGGAAAATGACTATAAGAGAAAACCACAATTAATTTTTCATATTTCAAGAAACCAGGTATTTCCTTTTGATGAATTATAAGGTACTGAAAAGATTGATATTAGATTCGTTGGATAATTTCTGTGCTTATTAATGTAACAGTTTATACTTGAAAAATATGGGTTTTCTGAGTTCTAGCAATAAAAAAGTAAGACTAACTTTAATTTTCTTTTTCATTGGACTAAGGGAAATAAATAGCTTTTAATTATTCCAAAAACTAATAGCTACTATTTTTTCATTTATGTAATATACATTTTTACTTCAAACAAAAGAAAACGAATTTTTCCTCTTATATTCAAAGATACATTTCACTGTATACAATGGATATATTCCACTGTTTTTCTGAGAATTAACTACTCTAAATCAAGCAGTTAACATCAGTAGAGACTGGGAATATTTCCTGTGGGGAGTTATGTCCTCATTCTTGGCAGAACTTTTGCACAAAAAAAAAGTTTGAGGGTTTTGTTTTAAAAGAACCTATGTTATAAATTTCCACAGATCCTTTAAGACCCTTGTTTAACAAGTATTTTGATAATGTCAGAATAACTGACTGTACTATTGATTCAGAGAAATCAGCACTGCTGTTATTACAGAGAGGGTTTAAGTATAGCATAGAAGTATAACACTGGGTCGAGTTCCAGGCACCGAGAAGGCAGTGCCAAACCAGGGATGTGCTGAAGGAAACAGGAGGGCAGCTGCACTGGATGATAAGGTGCATTAAGATATGAGGTCAGAAGTAAAGAGAAAGGTTCAGTCACGTAAATAGCTGAGGTGAAAAATGAAAGTGAGTCTGAGGAGCAGCCCTGGTCACAGCCAGTCAGCTCAGATCCTCCAAGGAACACAAACCTAACACTCAGATGGTTGCAGTAGAAATTGGCCTCCTATGGAGCCAGTTTTGCAATGAGGCAATTTAACAACTTGGTAGTCTTCCCAAATCTGCCATTGGCTTTTACTATAACTAGTTAACCTAGTAAGACATTTCAATGAGCTAAACAATTAAGTTGGGATCTAAACAGTAATTTTAGTGTGGTGAAAGGGAACTGTAATCCTATGACTGTGAAACTTCAATCTTAATAGCTCTAATATGGACATAATAACTGTGTTCTTCTTTATTCAAGTTGCAGAAGCAGAAAATTGAAGTGTGTTTTCTTTGGAAAGAACTCATATTGGCATTTATAAATCTGTAATATCATATTTAGTCTCTATCTTTAGTTTGGCAAGGCTCAACAGAGTAGATTAGCCCCAGGAAAATGAAAAGCTTAAACTATAATTAATGCATTAAAATCACCTAAAATTAGTCATTGACACACAAGTATGTTTTATAATTTTGTTTGTATATCCATAGAAATTAAACTACACATTTTTCAGAATATCTGTAAAAAAAGCTAGACACAGCTCATGTTCATTTCATCCTTAAAAAGACATGTATAGTATTAAATTATGAATAATTTTGTGCTGCTCTCTGTGCAGAGACAGCATCTGCACTTGTAGCTACTCACTTGCAGATAAGGAAAATCACACTGTGTGTGCAATGCCAAGAACACAGAGGCAACTAAATCTAATAAAACAGTAGTTATGGGGGACTTCAACTGTCAGTGTATAAACTGGTAGTATGTCATATTGGGACAAGGTTTAGGAAGCAATTTCTTGACATTTTAAGCAATTGTTTCTTGGAACAGCTTGTTCTAGAGCCCACAAGGGGAGAGGTTATGGCCCTAAGTACCAGAGAGTTATTTCAAGAACCATAACTGAGACACTAAATAAGAGTGCCCAAAACACAATTCTATTCAGATCCTTTTGGGAGGGACTGTGCAATAACATGACATTAAACTTTGGAAAGGAGAAAGTATTAAGCATAGGGAAACGGAAATCACTACAGAAAATCCTGCCAAAAGCAGAACCCATAAAATAAGAGGTAAGCCAGAAAATTGCAGCTTTGGAATCTGCAACATGGCAATGACTTACCCACCTTGCCTTAAGAGTGTCTCAAAATGCGCGGCCATAAGCAAAATTGGAACTGGGAAGGCTTGGTGCTATTAGAATGAAAGCCTCCGCTATTGCTGTGATATCAGAGATTATATTTCTTGTGTTGACATAGCTGCATCCATTTTTAATTGTGGTGTCTGATTATTCATAGATCTTGGTTCAAAATGTGGAGCCACTACTCACTGATTATTAATAATACACGTTGACCTGCATGGGTTTACAGAGCGTGCATTCCATTCTATTTTTCTCATTAATAAAAAGTGGGATTTTTTGCATCCCCCATGACATTTTAACTAAATTTTTTTGAGAAATCGTAAAGTTTTGTTATTTATTTCCATGGGACCAGACTTAGAAGAGTGCAAGATAGTTTTCAAAATTTAATGCAAAATATTTGTAAGGATTTTACTTTGATTAAGTTCTTGCAACCAAAGAACACTACAAGACAAATATTAAAGATGTTTCTATGAAGTCTGGGATTACATCTGGACATCTTTTTACCACTGACTATATCTAAAAATAAGAAAATAGTGGAAGGATGAGGTACATATGTTGTGTATTTGGACTTGTGATTTGTTACTTTTTGATGAAAATAAGACTGCTTGTTTTATGATGGTTAATGCATATCATGTGTTTCTGGTTTTCTATCTCCATCACACTTCACTGGCATTCTGAAAACAGAAAGGTTTTTCAACCATTTTATGAGATAACAGAACATGACTAGAATAACAAATACAAGAAATCAGCAGAACTCTCTTTTTCTTTTTAGATTTTTTCCTAATGATTCCCATGACCCACATTTTCTGTCTTACATTTATGCCAGTGTTATTCACTGGTTTCTAATTGCTTACATCCTTCTCTTAGGAGCTTGTAGCCTGGCACCTTCATTTCACTTTCCACTTAAAGATTTGGTGTCCAAATGCTAGTATTGATCATTTTATCTTTTTTATTTTCTCCTATTCTTTCTCTACCCTATGGCATTTCTAATGAATACACACTTGAATTAACCAAGTGGTTCTGCAGCAACAAAGAAGCCACTTCCAGAGTACTGTTTTTATGGTTTTGTTGCTAAGAATTTTCTTTTGTGATCTCTGTTGTCAACTAAACAAACATTTTAACCACAAACAGCACCACTAAATTCCTATGGTAACTAACAGGTTACAGATTTTATCCACTTGATATGAAAAAGGATTGGTTACTTGCAAGCATCTGAGAGCTCAAAAATATTTCCATCAGAATGATTCTCCTCTTCACAGCTGCTAAAACAGAAAACAAACTTATAAAATGAGATTGTGAATAAACAGCAGAAAAGTCAGCTCATTAATCTGCTAATACTTATGGAAGTTGTTCTCCTGAATTTCATCATAATCTAGCTAAGCTGTACCATACTACTTTGGAATGTCTACAGTATGTGCTATATGAAAAGGAAGAAATATATAACGTAACAAATAGTAGAAAGAGGCAAAGAAAAGCATCCATCTATGTCTCAAGGTACAGATTCCTTGACCTCTTGAGCACTTCATAACTAGTGGTAGGTCATGTTCATCTGTTGGGAATGCTGGAAAACTGCCTCAGCTCCTGTATTAATATTTCCTCCACAGTCTGAAAGGACAGCCAAACTCAGAGCAAGAAAAGATTGCATCAAGTAAGAAGGCTTAATCCTAAATCGGGGTCTTTTTGAGGAACATATTTTCAAACTAATTATTTTTTCCTGGGTCAGAAAAAGTAGAAGACCTCCTGCTGTCTGGACATGAAAAAGTACTACAAACATGACTCAGAGCAAACAAAAATATATCCTATATATATACATAAAGTCAAAAGCATGATTTTCACATTCATAAATACTGAATTAATGACACATCAGATTACCTGTACGTCATATGTTTACAGCTATAAAACACCCTGAAATTGGCCTATTATTCATTTTTATTTG